>BRYE01000018.1:1335000-1340000 GCA_030159115.1 Actinidia arguta var. hypoleuca | reverse complement strand
TTGTGTGGTAATAGAGCTCTCTTTTATCCAAATTTAGAAGAAGATGAAGTACACACCTGCTAGTTCATGGATACGTTTGAGTGCACACTTTGTTAAGACGAATTTTGTGCACATTAAAGGTTTGCATGACCTTGGAGATGATCTTGCACTCTTCTATTGTACTTGGATTGAAGGGAGCTCTTATTGCCTCTCAATAAATTCTTGTAATCAGATGGATGTCCACTTAATTATATGTGTATTTTGTTATTTTTTTATGTATTGTTTCTATTAGATCATGCCATTATACGAATAGGCAAATTAGAAATGTAATTTTTTTTAACAACAAAAAAAAATCAGTAAAGACAAAAATAATTTATTCAGAGGTGCAGTTTATCCTAAACTAGGAAAGGCGGCCACAATATAGATAATTTAAAGGCTAAATTGAACAAATTAAAACTTTAAAAGCTCAATTAAAAATAGACATTAAGCTGTAAGGTTTAATTATGAGTGTCAGGGTAAATGTTTTCACCATGAGAACTTCTCTATTACTGTTTTGTGAATTGAAGAGAAAATATCACTACTTTATTGAATTTATTGCGCAAAAAACTTTCTTTTATGATTTTTTATGGTAATAAAATCCAATTATAAATAAGCAATAGATCATACAACTGTAATATTTGTGATCCATGTCGATTAAAATAATATCCCATTTTTTTCTATTAAAAGCTAGCGTAATTATTTCTTGATATATTTGTCACCGTATGCTACGACAAGGGTAGTTTGTCGTTAGTCCATTAATACGATAGTTATGTTGTTGAAAAATAAAAAAATCATTAATTAAAACATTCTTTACTTTAATTTCTATATAATTTGTTACCATTGGTCGTTATTTCAGTTAATCCTAATAAAATCATGTTTAATTTTTCCGTTTTCCATTAAATTATAGCTAATATAACCGTTTTGAGTTTATTACTATTAGCTACTATTATTCTACTCTTGATATTTTGTTAAAATATTTTCCATTCTTCAATCATAAAATTAAGATCTTACCCAAGTTGTAATCATTTGAAGGTAGATAGTAAATTGTTTGGAGAGGAAAAAATATTTTTTTTTATATACAATAAGACCCTAAAATTCAACTTTTCTAATTCCAAACCCTCATTTTGCACATTTTATCAAAGGGTTAACACACCCTCTTTGGAATTTATGATGAAATCTACCTCATTGATTTTTTTAATTATCCCATTAAAGCCTTATCTATTACATAGATATAGGAGTCACTACTATTAACCAAGTATATGCCCTCATCCATCTCTATATATAGCTCCTTGAAGCTACTTCTTCTCTCAAATCAATGGAAGCTTGATGCTTTTTGAGTTTTCTTGTGTGAGAAAAAATAAAAGAGAAATAGTTCATAAATAATTGTCACTTAGCTACTTGATGGGGTCTAAGGGCTAAGAAGGATCCCTTGATCCAAATCAGGAGGAATTGAGAAGGCATTTGAAAAGATAGATAGATGGATGGATAGCTTCATGTTTTTGCATAGATCTAATTATTTGTCTTCTATTTTATTTCTCTTGACTAAACATGTCTAGTTACTTTAACCTTTCAACCTACAAGATTGAAATCATTGCGAGTTTGTTACTATAGATGTGTTGTGGACAAATTATAGAAAATCCTTACTTTTTCTATCCTTGATGACGAGGTTTTGTGCGGTAAACGAGCTATCTTTCATCCAAATTTAAAAGGAGATAAGACATATTCACCTGCTAGTTCATGGATGCATTTAGGTGCACACTTTGTTACAATGTATGATGTGCACATTAATGGTTTGCACGACCTTGGAGATGATCTTGCCTTCTTCTATTGTATTTGGATTGAAGGGAGTTCGTATTACCTCCCGTCAAATCCTTGTAATCAAATAGATGTTCACTTACGTGCATTTTCTATTTTATTATATTTTATTTATATTGATGGTGCTTTTTCTTTATATTTTTCCAGTTTTGTTGTCGGTAAACACGCATAATCGGTTTTCATTTTAGGCCTTCTGAAAAAAAGGCAATGTAGATTATTACTAATTTGAGTTTACATGTGTGAGAGAAGAAAAAAAATATCATGAATAGTTTCTCAAAGAATTGTCATTTAGCTACTTGATGAGGTGTAAGGGGCTGAAAAAGTCCCCTTGATCCTATCAAGAGGAAATGAAGGTATTTTGTATTATTAATAAGTTTTTCCTTATATATAATTATTTTTTCATATTTTTTTTTTCTTTCTCTTTGCTTTGTTACTATAGGGGTGTTCGTGGTCCAATGACAGAAAATTCTTATATTTTGTTATTTTTATTCCTTTATGACGAGGATTTGTATGGTAATAGAGCTTTTTTTACCCAAATTTAAAAAGAGATGGCGAACCCACTTTGAGTGTGCACTTCATTAAATATGATTTTTTTGCACCTTAAAGGTTTGCATGACGTTGGAGATGATCTTGCATTCTTCTATTGTATTTGGATTGAATTAAGCTCTTTTATCTCTCACTAAACCCTTGTCGTTAAATGGATATCCATTGAAAAAATGAATCCTTCTCAAATAATTGTTATTCAGTTGCTTGATGTGGTCTAAGGAGCTGAAAAAGACCCCCTTCATCCAAATCAAGAAGAAATGAAGTTATTTTGCGTTATTAAAATGTTTTCCTTTTATATTTTTGTATCGATCTAATTATCTGCCCACTTAATAGAGGTGTTTGCGAATAAATGATAGAATTTTTTTTACTTTTTTATAGCTTTTCTTCCGTTAATGATGAGGCTTTGTGTGGTAGTAGAGCTCTTTTTCGTCCAAATTTAAAGAAAAGACGGCATATACCTGCTAATTCACGAATACCTTTGGGTGCACATGTTAACATGTTTGTTTCTTGTTTTGCAATGCTAACATTTACCGATGAAATATTAGCAAAATGGTGATATTTCTTCATGAAAAAAAGCGTTGTGTCTTTTGTAACTATTTTGTATTCTACCTAATTGGGTATCTGTTATCGATTGCTTTCTTGTAAATTCTTAGTCTAAGAAGAAATTATAAAGAATAATACAATCTTGTCACAAAGCGAGACAAAATGAAAAAGCGATGATATATACATTGCCTGTTTTCTCTTTTTATTTTTTATTTTTTTGTCCTATCCTTTCATATTAAAATACTTGTTAGGCACCTTAAACATTCTATTAAAATGGGTTGAGCACTGATCAAACTATTTAATAAAAAGTCAATCAATTAAACTAATCTTACTTGTCTATTATTGTTCATCTTCTTTTCTTTTGTTTTCTTTCCTTATTTGTGGCACATTTGGTTTTAGGTGCCACATTTGAATAGACTATTCCTCTCTCAAGTGAATGGGTATGATTTGGTCTCCTAATCCATGAAAATAAGGTTTAATTAAACTTAAAACCTCAATTTCTTATTATAATACTTTGCATTTTTGTTTTGGGTCATTAAAGCATCACTCGTTGTGACCGATGTAATAATTTGGATTGGCGACTATGAGGAATCGATCCTTTGATTAGGTCAGTTCAATAATTTTAGTCATAAGTCCCCGTATGAACATTCTATAAGGAATATTTTGATTTTTTTTTGGAATTTTTTAAGTGAAATTAAAAGAAAACGAAATGATATGAAACTTCTCATATGTATGCATTTTTCCTGAGTAACTAAAAAAATTGTTTTGGAAAAATCATGCAATTTTTTTTTCTTCTCTTTTTTCAAAAAGGAACAAAGCTTTTTTTCTCCATTTTCTTTTCTTATCTTTATCATTTTTGACAAATTCAAGTTCTAAATGTAGCTTATTCTAGAAATTAGACAGAGTCTCAATAAGTTAAAAATATGAAAATCTTCACTTTCCTAATTTGTTGCAGTGGTCCCAACTCTTATTTAGAGAAAGTTCATGATATATAGTAATAATTATTAATTTTTGAGTCTTTATCATTATGAATTCTTACAATAATTTATTTTTTAAAGTTAATTTTTATTTTTTTATATCAAAATATTAATGACTGTGGGGGTTCTTGTGAGAGGGATGATAGACGGAAAATTGAGAAAAGACACCTACGGGAGCCCTGCGGTGGTCGTGAAGACTGACACCAGTTGACAGCTCGGCAGCATCCTAGCTGCAGCACAGAAACGATAAGTCGGGCCGCCAGAGCTATTTTCAAAAAATGGCTCTCCGACGATAAAGTTAGATGACCGGGGTAAACGTATGTAGAGAAAGAAAGTGTGTATATGTTTTTCTAGCACAAAATCACGTACCTTTGTGATAACAACAATTCTCCTCTTATAATCCATCTCGGCGCGTACCTTGACGCGATAACTGTCTTGTCGCCCGACAGACTGTAGCTCAATGTATACTCATGCACGTTGTCCGCTGTGTAAGTGAGTAAGAGGCTGAACCGGCCATGCCCTTACGGCCTGACCGGTAGCCCGTCATCATTTGCCTGACGTCTTTACCCGGATATGGGGTCCATCAGAAGAGACTTTGACATGTATGATACCTTCTATCTTCTGTCATCCCTTGATAATTTTGCTTGTCATTGTTCTTCGTCCAAGCTTCAGTGCGGTTAATACTCCGAGTCTTCCAAGTAATGACAGCTCGGCAATAGCGATATCTTTATCTCGAATGGTAACCGTCTGTGGTCGCATCTGTACCGAGCTCTGGCACGTAGGACCTCTGAGTTAGCTCTTCAGGGGAAGTTCGACAGAGGTCACCATCCTAGCATGGCCAGATTCTACCCTTATATGTTTTGTCCCCTTACAATGACCCATCTTAAAGATTGGCTTGAGGCCTAAAAAAGGTAGGACCGACTCTAAAGGCAAACACGTGATTTGAAAATTGCAAATGAATTAAACAAATTTCTTACCAAATTCTCTTTTCACGATATACAATTAGTGAGAATCACAAATTTTGTGGGCATTTGACCTTAATGGTTTAAAGAAATGGAAAACTGAAACCATTTAGGGTCCCAAGCAGTTATTATACCTGAA
>BRYE01000018.1:1315000-1317500 GCA_030159115.1 Actinidia arguta var. hypoleuca | reverse complement strand
TGATATGTTTAGGTATTCGTAGTGGCCTTTGTCATGGCACCTTTGTCTCCAGCGGAGCATGTCGCCAGATAGAGACCTTGACTTGGACTTGGACTTGCTATAGTGTCTTAGTGATATTCCAGCTACTTGCATTTGATATTATGTGGTGCATATGGATCATTTACCATCCGATAATGAGATATGCTTCTTGTGTGGTCATTTTTGTTGCTGTTTTGTATAAGCACATCTCCTAAACATTGTTAAGGAATCGCTTGTTGCAATTCAACATTGTTGGAGCTGGCAAGATGAGCATAGTTTACATTTTAAGAAATTAGGGTACATGGGTGGCTATGAACTTTTTTCTTTTTCTTTCCCCTTTATTTTTGGATGGCCAATGGCATGAGCCTTTTTTTTTATTGAATATTGGAAGCAAATCCCCCATGGCAAGTTGCAAGTTCAAGTCTTGCAATTTCATTCTATACTTGCAGCTAAATGGATGGAAACCCCCCCCTCTCTCTCTCTCTCTCTCTCTCTCAAAATGAGCATGGTACCCTGCTAAACATGCGTAACATGATGAAAGGTGTCACTCGCCTGGGCTACCCACCTGCGGCTTTAAGCATGTAACCTGCCTTCCATCACATGGAGTGGCCCCTTGGTTATGAAATCTAGGCTCATATTTGAATGATAGCATTAATTTGATAAGAATGCTATGCGTACCTGCACAATTACATGACAATACTAGATCAAATGATGAGCCGAGAAAAGGCAGGGGATCAACTTGTTGACAGAGGAACCTATGCTTGTGAAATAGGAAACAGCAGGAGCTTTGATTCCACGCAATAAGGCTGCTTTGTATCCAGTTCTGCTTTGTATTTTGTTATGATGAGATTCGTATACGGGAGGTCGATCACAATAAGATTGAAAAAGACAATTATCCATCCAATTAAGTAAGCAAAATCTGTTTGATCGGATCACAGTACATATTGTGTCGGTAAAAGCACCAGATGCTACAAAACGGTGATACGAATACTCCTACACACAAAAGAACTAAGGTAGTCAAAAAACAAGGTACAAAACATAACTTTGATGCACAAGATTATTGCAGGACGACCAAGGGTTTACATGGCTTCCATTGAATTTCAGGATGGGCTTCAAATACCGGCAACCGCCAAAAGAGGAAAAAGAAATCTCTCTTAAACTGCTCGCTTTTCCATCTGTAGAGTGGATAAGAATTACCGTATACATCATCAATTGGCCGCTAAATATAGGTAATCACTAACAGCCCATGATAGCAGCATCTTGTGCATGGAAAATAACATTCGTGATACTAACCCAAAACAAAGAAATGATAGGTGCTAAGAAAGTATTCCAAAAAATCAAAGATAGATGCAGCACATTTCAAACCTACGGTGAAAGAAAACGATAACAACAATTGCAGCCAAACAACACACGAAAACGGAAAACCATGGCATTTCAGCCTTCCTTTCCCTTTCAGGGCCTATCCGAAAGAGAATCCAATATTTCTTTGTCATGAATAGCTGAACTGGTTCGCTGTTCAAGAATTCTTGTTTAGGCAGTTCATGCCATACGTACATAGTGTTTTGATCTAAGATTTCAATTCTTCCATGTTTCAGCAGTAGCATATTGTTCCATGGAGCTATTCCGTTCTGCATGTCAGGAAAACACAATGCTAAGCATGTTCCTCTTCTTCACGATCAAAAAAAAACAAAAAACACTTCTCTTCTTTCCTTTTTTCCAAACTTTCCTGCAGTTAAGCATATTACGAAAGTCAATGGCCCCGTGAATAACTAATTGCAAGCTTTGCCCATGCAGAAAAAAAGGTAAGTAGGTCAACTCAAAGATGGAAGATTGGATGGAGAATCAACTTAGAATAAGTTCTTGAGGGTTTGAAATGAGTGGTAAATGCACAAACTCCAGCCCCAACAAAATGGGTGACCTGTGCTCAAAGTTTTCTTACCTACCATAGTCGCAGACACAGAGAGAAGATAAGTCTAGAGATCCTTCTGATCGGAAATGTACGAGTTGTTCATGTCAAACAGGAACGAGGCAAAAGACAATGATGCTTGTCGGGTTTTAAAATTTTTTATTTGACACTGCAATTAGGGGGTAATAATCCAAATAATGGGATATTTAGTGCTATTGCATGCATTAACCCAATGGCAATTGTTTTTCCCAAATTAATCCGAAAACGAACTAGTAAGAATTTTTGTTGGATTTTCAAGGTTGATGGTACGGTGGATTTTGATAATGCATACCAACATTGTCTTTCTCTACTCTGCAGGTGAACATTCTACGTAAATCTTCGTTGCAATTCAAGGAATCATAATTGGGATGTTCTAGTTAACCACCACCACCTTCCTCTGTTCCCCCTGTCCCATCTAATCATTATAAAGGCACACTGAAATGGATGCTTTCAAGGATGATCAAGGGGATCCTAAAGACAAAATGTCCCAGCCAGTTGGCATGCCCCTTGCACACTATATTTGCTATAGAGTCCATC
>BRYE01000018.1:1305000-1307500 GCA_030159115.1 Actinidia arguta var. hypoleuca | reverse complement strand
GGAGGTGGAGGGTTAGTCGTGGTTGTGGCAATGGGGGGAGCGGTGGTGGTGGTGGTGGTGGTGATGGAGTTGTATTTGTGCATGTCAATTCCTATACACACACATATACAAATTTAGTCAAAATTAAGTAACTATCTTGCTACTTCAAATTTTTAAAATTTTTTGCCTACATTTTAAGAGGTACTTAAAATACTAAATGATGTACAATATTGTTATCGAATCAAGTTAATTTAGTTTCACTTAATATATTTAGTTTTAAGTGTTAAATTGAGTACTCCTGATTTTAGTAAAATTTTAAGGAGCTTTTGGCCATAGCCCAATGAGAGCACTTTTTTAACTCAATTAGTCCATCTAAAAGAATATTAAAGCCAAAACTCTATTTAGCCAAAATGAAAAAAGTTATCCATGCACCTTTGTACATCCTTAAAAAATAATTTTATTGTTCAAAACAACAAACATTACGATTTTACTGTTCTGGATGGTGGTGAAAAATAAAATTTAAAAAAAAAAATATTTACTTTTCAGAGTAACAAATAATGCCTTTTTATTTTTTATTTAACAACCCAAGGGTAAAATGTCCATAACTTGGCTCCCTATTAAATTAGAAGACCTTAACTCATAAAATGTATGGATCCATGGATCTATAAGATTTAGTAAAAACTTGATGGACTAATTATCTTAAGGAATCTAAGCCATGATCCTATGCCTAATTTTTTTAAATTTTAATTTGGTCTTACAAATTCCTTTCACCCATAAAATGCCTTCGTTTTCAACCTCGTAACTGTAACCCTACACTCACCCCCACCAACCCACCATTCATCCTTACCACCTCTATCTCTAACTGCCCTGCCACCTAGGAAGGAAAGGAAGGGGTGGTGGCGAAATGTTTGTCTGAAACCAGTTGGGGTGATCTTGATGGTGGTTGAGCAAGGTGGTGAAGAGAATGATTGGGCATGTACTTCGAATGGAAGAAGGGTTGCGAAGGACTAGGACAGTGGTGGTAGGGTTGGGTAAAAGAGGAATTGAGGTGGTGGAAAATGATGGAGACGAAGATTAAGGTGGTTTGTGGTGGTGGCCGGTGGAGTTGGGTGTTGAGAACCGATTTCAAGGACCCAATAAAAAATGCGTACAGATTAAATAATTTTTTTTACGTGAAACCCTATTTTGCAGAATTAGGTTATACCTAAGAGATTTATTTGGCTTGATCACGATTAAAATTCAAAACCAAAATCTAAAGCATAACGAACAATGAATACGAACTCGATTTAAACTCACAATTTTCTTCCTTTCGTGTGTTCCGATCACAAACAAAGTGTTGACTCTAACATGTGATTTATTTCACTCTCTCTTTAAGAAATCATACATATATATGTGTGTGTGTGTACATATATATTTTTAGAATACCTGAATATGTAATCCCAGAGAGCTGTGAATGCACACATATATATAGGCTACAGTAAGGACCTCAAAGAGTCAATAAGGATTGAATTATGAAAATAGAAAAATATAATTCAACCTAAATTAAATTTTTATTTTTTATAAATTATAATTCATACCACTAAAGAATTATAATTGCACTTCTGCCATTATCTCAAAATTATATTTTAATCTCCATGTTATTAAATGATTATTAATCTCTCACGTTAAGATTATACATACCAGTCATTTAAAATAATTATCGATAATTATAATTAATTGACATCTTCAGAAATTTCTTGAGACTTTTCACTTTACTTATTTGATATGTCAGATATAGAATCTAATCTCCAAGGGGTTGATATAATCAAAGCTTGTAAGATTCCTCAAGGAGGCATAATCAATCCCTAAATCGGGATGTGAATTCTGTCGATAATTAATATTCACCATATACGTAATGTGATCATTCAATTCATCGAGTTTGTTGACCCATAGAAGAATTTCACTCCACGTGAATAAAAAAAATTAACATTAAATGCACGAGTCGAATAATTGTTTTGGGATTACGAGCATAATTGTCTTATAAAGTTAGTACAAAATCAATATCCCAAAATGGTCCCGTTTAATACATACAAAGTGTCATAGCATAATGAGTTAAAATTATACAATTTTCTGTAGTTATGACAAACCTACTCAAATGTTGTACCACAGTCCTATCGATGGTTTGTCCAATTCCATCTAAGATTGTAAAGTAAAAACTTATATTCTACAAGAATCGATAATAAGATATTCTGTGTGCAAGTCATACTCTACATATCTAATTATCTACTATGTAAAATAAAAGACATACAAGTACAATATAAATATTATGCTACAACATTAACGACATAAATTCTCATTAAAATAGAATAATAAAATTTATTAATAAATAAAATTAATACTAAGTTCCATAAAAACAATACGGGTTTTAATATATTTCTCCAACATTAATAAGGTTTTTCCCCTTGTGGATGTATGTGAAAGAGAAATAACTCGGGTGTAGAGAGAAATCCTACTTTGGATTATGTTTTAAGTAGTAATTTTA
>BRYE01000018.1:1295000-1297500 GCA_030159115.1 Actinidia arguta var. hypoleuca | reverse complement strand
TCCGTTGGACCTATTCGAAAGTAAAATGATGTGTTCCAAATTGTTCAATTCGTAAGGATCACCTAGAAAGTTATCATTGCAAAAAAATTAAGTTGTTGGGATGTTAGTAATCGATTGCATAATTGGAATTTGGTCTATTGCCAAAATTATATTTTTTATTTTGTTTTCATGACAACACATGATTTGATCGTATCACTATAAATACTCGATCCGCAGTAGAGGTCAACTAAATAAATAGTTCAAATTACATAAATGAGCTTTGGGAGGGTCCTAAATCGGGAGACTTCAAGGAAGACACAACACCTACACCAATCTCACGGAAATCGCATCTTCCCATCTAGAAAAATAGTGATTTTTCTCAATCCTAAATTAAATAAAGGATAAAAAAATTTTCAAAAATCTTTTATCCATAAAATTTTGAATTTTGGATGTATGTCAAAATAAATAAATAAAACACAGTTGATATTAGGTGGGATTTGTTCTCCTCTGAACCACAGTTGTAGGATTCAAATTCTGACTTGAAATTCAAAATCTGGTTGTTGCTTATATCAACACAACAAACAAAAGTCAAAACCCCCAAAAAATAATGGGTAAATTTCACTGACCCACCTGAAGTTTATAACAAATACAATTACACCCTTTGCGATTTCTGAAATAGACCTTGCTTACTTTTATAACTATTATCAAGTTTTCATCTTGCCTTAATTTTTTGGGGTAAAAATAACAATATTATCCTTAACTATAGAGCTTTCATATTTCTTTTCTCAATACACTAATATAAATCGGTAGACATTGTAGGCATTGAAAATTTTGGCCAATTACAAATTGCCATTGGGTGGTCAAGTCAATAAATTATGGTAGACCACTAAATTAAATAATTTTGTATTTATCTCCACAAATAAAGAGATAAATATTAAGGTTATAATTTTTTTTGGTATTTATGAAAAAAAAAAGAGATCGATATTTATCATAATGGATTTATTTTTTTAAAATAAAAAATACAGGAATAATTATTCGAGTAGTATATTTCTATTATAACTCTCCACCACACTCTCTTATAAAATAAGGGTGATCTCTACGCAATTATACGGAAAAAAAAATCTCTAGATACACAAATTAAAAAGAAAATTGAAGTAAATCATGTAGCAACACAAGTCTACATTCAACAATCGGAAATTTAGAAGAGAGAAAGCTATATCATATTCAAGCTTTTCTTGCAAGTCAACCAAATTAAGCACGCGGTCCATCAGTTGAAGCCACCAAGCTTCGACGATGTTTCTTGCAAGTCCATCAAATCAATCATGAGGCCGCTCTATCGGATTAAAGCCGCCAAGGCCCTGATAAACTTTCTAGCAAGTCCACCAAATCAAGCACGATAACACTATCGGATTGATGTCGCCAGGCCTTGACGAAACTCTCATAAACTAATCAAATCAAGAAAAGAAAAGTTCAAGCCTCTAAAGCCCCGAAGTTTCTCGCCAAAGTTGTCAATCTTAAGGCAATCGCTCGCAACAAAGCTCCGTCAATCCACGCTTAAAGTCAGGATGCAAAATCAAGGTGTTTGTCGCGAAGCAATTTTCTTCAATCAAATTGAAGAAAACTAAACAATTGATTCAAGAACAAAATGTCAAACCCTCGAGTCAATATTCAACAAATTTGCCATCATCTTCGTAAAGTTTTAAGAAGATTGTGTTTCGAGAACAAACTGTCAAACTCTCGAGTCAACATAGTCAACATTCAACAAGTTTGTTATCTTCTTTAAGTATTGAAGAGGATCGCATAGTCTGATTCGAGCATAAGCCCTCCAATCAAAATTCAAAGCTCTCAAAGAGAAGAATGGGTCAATTTCTATAATTATAAAATATTCAGAAATTGTACCCCTATTATTCAAATTAGTAAATTAAATTTTGACTCATATTTTATGTATTTATTTTTTAAACGAGAAATTTGTTGATACAAACATTTTTTATTTCTCAATCACCATTAATTACTCAAATTTTCTTATAAAATTAAACATATTTTGTTAATTTGTTGTTTTCTTGTAATAAAGTTCTAAGCCCCGGCTAATTTCCACCCTCTTGCCTTAAAGACCATGGTTATGGGTCATCAAAACCCTTGCGACCTATAGCCCGGCCCAAACTCAAAATAGTATGAGTTGGACCTGAGTCTAATTTTAAAATTTGTGGGCCGAGTCAAGATTCGTCTCGTGACTTGTCTCATGATCCACCTCGAAGACATTAATTTTTTATATTTTATATGTAAAAAATCAATATCTACGGATGATTTTTATGTAATTATGCATTAATTTTTTCATATTTGATATTTTTAATCTTTTAATTTAGAATAAAATATATTTAAAAAAAATTATTTAAAAGTCCGTTAACCCAGGCCTGGCTCGGCTTGTAGGTCCAGGCTCATGAAGGTCTGTGGACAGAGTTTGAGCCTCATCTTTTTGGTTTCGGCCAATCAAAATCCATCAAGTCCAACCCAACAAAAAACG
>BRYE01000018.1:1255000-1260000 GCA_030159115.1 Actinidia arguta var. hypoleuca | reverse complement strand
GATATTTTTTGGAAGAAAAAAAATAGTAAACTATTAGATTAATTCAAATGGATTTCAACCATAAATAGTAAGAGATAGTTTTGAAGATTCAAAAATTTTTGTATCATATTATAGACTAGTAATTAATTGTGACCACTGTCACTATGCCAAAAAAAATGAGATCACATCTTAAACGTACTCGTTAGAGTTTTATAATCTAAAAAATACATAAGATATAAATGTCAAATAAGAAATACATTGCATGCATATATGAAGAGAAATATTATTATAAAATATAAAATAATTTAAAAATTATAATAATTTTAAAAAAAAGTGTTTCTAGTTATGAGAGAAATGAGGGAGAAAGAATTAGTATTTTAGTAATTGAGTCTCTATATATACAAGTCACTATAACCATGCTTCACATATGGAGTCTCTTAGAAGTGTCAAGCGTGTCTTGTCGGCACGGCACGAAAAAATTTAGTACGGGCAGGGGCACGGTATAAGTTGGGAACAGCACGGCACGGCACAGTCTGAGTGGGCACGGACACGGGGCCCGAAAATGGTGAGACACAGCACGGTAGTTGGCTTGGCACGAGCACGACACGGTATAAGTCAGGCACGACACGGGTACGGTACGATAGTTGGCTTGATTTGGCAAGGCACGGGCACAGCACAGTACGATAATTGCCTAGCATAACACGGAAGTGTCAAGAAATGATTAATTATTAAATAAATTAAAATAAAATTTAATTAAATAAATTAATTTTTCACAATAAGAAAAAAGTAATAAATAATAAAAATAATTTTTTGAACAAGAAAAGTAAAATAAATAAATTTTGACTTGTTCA
The DNA here is from genome assembly GCA_030159115.1 of Actinidia arguta var. hypoleuca. Classification (NCBI taxonomy): domain Eukaryota; kingdom Viridiplantae; phylum Streptophyta; class Magnoliopsida; order Ericales; family Actinidiaceae; genus Actinidia; species Actinidia arguta. Next base: position 1,259,170 of record BRYE01000018.1, on the reverse strand, counting down.
TGGGCCATGGCCATAAATAAATAAATAATAATAAAAAGATATTTTTATTAATAAATTGACTTTCCAAATGTCATAGTAAGAAAAAAATTTAGAAAAATTTAAAATAAAATTATGAATAAAAAAAATAAAAAATTTAAGAAAAAAATAAATTAAATTTTAATAACAAAAAATATAAATTTTAAAATTTTGACTTTTGACCCATAATAGGCCATAATAAGTAAAAAATACATTTTTAAAAGTAAAACTTTTTATAATAAAAATAAAAAAAAAATAATTTTTGAATTAATAGTCCAAAATTAATTTTTTATAATTACATAATATGTATAAAATTTTGATTATAATATGCGCTAACCACATAATCGTAGTATAATTATGACGATCCATACCATTCACTTTATTTTTCTTGCTATTTTAATCACTCTCGCCAAATTTAAAGTCTATCGGGTATTGAAACCCTTTTATCATAACATTAATTCATTTATTCATTATCAATCGATAATTTCTCTCCTTCGATCAAGTACGCAGCGATAATTAAATCACTTTATTTTTTTTATACATGATATAATCACTCCTACTTAAATTCTAAATGGTTCTGATTTGAAAAAAACTGTTATCATGACCGTCGAGTTGTGCATTATAGGATATTAGTGCTCATAGATGCCGAATGTGATCCGATTACGTGATTTTTGACATTTGATCGTCACCGTTTTTGAGAAAAATGATAGAATTGATAATATTCAAAATCATAACGGTTTAGATCGAATATTCGGAGAATCGAGTATATACTTACTTTTCAATCATATATATCAAACTTATTTGGTTATGAACCAATTCATTATGCTAGAGGATAATGTACGATAACCAAACTATAAAAACATAATTATGACGATCTAAACCGTTCACTTTTTTTTTCTTACTATTTTAATCACTCTCGTCAAATTTGAAGTCTATCGGGTATTGAAGGCCCTTTCATCAGAACATTGATTTATTTATTCATTATCAACTGATAATTTCTCTCTTTCAATCAAGTACGCAACGATAATTAAATCACTTCATTTCTTTCATACATGATATAATCACTCCTACTTAAAATCTAGATGGTTCTGATTTGAAAAAAACTGTTGTGATGGCTGTCGAATCGTGCATTATAGGACATTATTTCTCATAGATGCTTCGAATGTGATCCGATTAGGTGATTTTTGATATTTGATCGTCACCGTTTTTGAGAAAAATGATAGAATTGATAATATTTGAAATCATAACGGTTTAAATCGAATATTCGGGGTATCGAGTCTGTACTTGCCTTTCAATCATGTATATCAAACTTATTTGGTTATGAACCAATCCATTATGCTATAGGATAATGTACAATAACCAAACTATAGAAACATAATTATGACGATCCACATCGTTTATTTTTTTTTTCTTCCTATTTTAATCACTCTCACCAAATTTAAAATCTATCGGGTATTGAAAATCCTTTCATCAGGACATTGATTTATTTATTCATTATCAATCGACAATTTCTCTCCTTCGATCAAGTACGCAACGACAATTAAATCACTTTATTTTTTTCATGCATGATATAATCACTCCTACTTAAAATCTAGATGGTTCCGATTTAAAAATAACTGTTGTGATGGCCGTCAAGTTGTGCATTATAGGATATTATTGCTCATAGATGCACCGAATGTGATCCGATTAGGTGATTTTTGACATTTGATCGCTACCGTTTTCGAGGAAAAAAAAGATAGAATTAATAATATTTGAAATCGTAACGGTTTAGATCGAATATTCAGGGAATCGAGTCTGTACTTGCTTTTCAATTATGTATATTAAACTTATTTGGTTATGAACCAATTCATTATACTAGAGGATAATGTACGATAAGCAAACTATAGAAACATAATTATGACGATCTAAACCGTTCACTTCTTTTTTCTTGCTCTTTTAATCACTCTCGCCAAATTTGAAGTGTATCGGGTATTGAAGGCCCTTTCATCAGGATATTGATTTATTTATTCATTATCAATCGACAATTTCTCTCATTCGATCAAGTACGCAACGGTAATTAAATCACTTCATTATTTCATACATGATATAATCACTCATACTTAAAATCTATATGGTTCCAATTTGAAAAAAATTATTGTGATGACCGTCGAGTCGTGCATTATAGGAAATTATTTCTCATAGATGCACCGAATGTGATCCAATTAGGTAATTTTTGACATTTGATCGCCACCGTTTTTGAGGAAAAAAAAAAAAAAGAGATAGAATTGATAATATTTGAAATCGTAACGGTTTAGATCGAATATTCAGGGAATCAAGTTTGTACTTGTCTTTTAATCATGTATATCAAACTTATTTGGTTATGAACCAATCCATATGCTATAGGATAATGTACGATTGTCAAACGATAGAACACGATTATGATGATCTAAATCGTTCACTTTGTTTGTTTTGCTGTTTTAATCACTCTCGTCAAATTTGAAGTCTATCGGGTACTGAAAGCCTTTTAATCGGGATGTTGATTCATTAAAAATTAAAAAATTATCTCCATTGATCACATACGTAATGATAATTAATTAATTTTAATTTTTGTATGGAGGATACAATCACTCCCACGTAAAACATAGACGGTTCCGATTCAAAAAAAAAATCTGATGAGGTGGTGACATAACCCCTCAAAACTGCGTTTTGTCACATATACAATTTGAGCGAAAAAACATGCAATTTGAGACCATTTTTATTTGTCACCAAATACCAAATTTCGTGTAGTGACGGCACGATATGAGTCACACTGTTAAGTAAGTCGACCGGCACGGCATGACACGATTAAAATAACGGGTATGGCATGATATAATTAAGTAAACGAGCACGGCAAGGCACGACACGAGTCACATGATTAAGTAAACGGGCCGGTACGACATGGCACGATTAAGTAAGCGGGCCGGCACAGCACGGCACGGCACAACATGAATAAAGAAAAAATAGCACGACACGACACAATTAAAAATGACACGGCACGATTAATGCACGGCACGGAAAGTAAATGGGCCCGGCACGAAGCACGGTTGACATGGAAAAAAAGTGGCACGGCACGACACGACACAACGGGTACGTTTGACACATCTAGAGTCTCTATTTAAGAAAAAGTGTCCAAGAAAAAGTGTCTTCACATATGGAGTCTCTATTTAAGAAAAAGTGTGTAGTGTCCAAGGGCGGAGGGACATTGGATATAGTGGGGGCAATTGACTCCATTTGAAAAAAATACACTATTAGCTCTTGTATAATTTATTATAAATATTTTGATATCAAAAGAATTAGTAATTTATCTTTAAAATATATCATAAATATAATTTTAATCCTATAAAAAATTATTTTTACGAATTTGATCTCACTAAAATTATTTTCTAGCTCCACCTCTAGTAGTGCCAATGTATACCTAGATTGTTTTGAACATAAAAAGATAATAATCAGTTATGAAAAATTACAAGAAAATCCCAAGATTTGACACTAATTACAAATCAAATCCTAGTTTATGATTTTTTTTTCGACCCAAACACTTGTAAATTGGTATCAATTTCGATAGTCTATCTATACCCATTAAATAATCTTGATGGAATAGCTCTAAATTTCTTGTTTTTTCCATCTTTTTTGGATACATTTGAAAATCTATTCTGACTTTCTCCCTCCATTTTTTCCCATTTTTTTAGTAATTTAACTAGACAAGTGTCTTGAAGATGTGCCGAGAAAAATGTGTAATATGAAAATATTATCCTTCCTCTGTTGGTATTTCTTAATAGAGTTTGAAAATAACATATAATAGCTTTAATTGATACCAATTCAGAAATGCTGGAATCCAAATTAAAATTAAAAAATTTAGAGTTTTATTTGTTATAATAGTCAAATACTGGGTTTAATTTTTGTGAGTTTCCACATTTTTTTATATACCGTGAAGCCCAAGTTGAATGAAAAGGGGTAGGTTTACTGGGACCACTTACACGTGTCAAAATCCGAATGAGCTACTGCGGATGCGGCGAGCCGGGTTAGGATTTCTCGGATCATCAATATATTTTCCACCCATTTTGCAAGTCATAATTAGGAAGAAGTCCTTAAAAACAAAAAGATAAAGCCTGAAGGACAAACAAATTGTAAAATTAAATT
>BRYE01000018.1:1247500-1250000 GCA_030159115.1 Actinidia arguta var. hypoleuca | reverse complement strand
GAAATATGAAAATATGTATTAAAAAAATAATGACAAAAAAACCCGGCTTAAATTTAACAAGGCTCTAAATTTGTCCTTGTTAAATTTAGCATTTGTGAGTTTATATTGTTATTTTTATTAATTAATTTTTCATTGTCCGATGCAAATTTTATTTTTTATTTATGAGAGGAATATAAAAAAAAAATTAAAGACAAAAATGATCAGATTAAAGGCTTGCCTCCGAGGTTAAAAGATCAAATCCCACTAAGGTTGAACGGACCAAATCTTAGGGCGTTGAAGGTTTGCCCAATCATTAACTCCATACTCAATTTGAGATAACTTCATACCCTATTGACTCACATTCATTAGTTAGCCCATTTTTTATCGTCCAATTGAATATTTTTTTTTTTGTAAATTTTATTTGGTGTGTTTAAAAAAAAAAAATCAACTAGTATTTTTAGCTACCCCAAACAGAAGTCTCAGAGCATCAGATTAGTCGAGGTGTGTGCAAATTGATCTGAACACCGATTATCAAAAAATAAAAACAATATCATAGCTAATTAACCAGCACTAGGATTATATTAACAATTTTTTTTTTTTTTTTTTGCTTTTCAAGGAAGCAGGTGGGGGGGTAGTGTAGGCTTAATGGTTAGTCAAAGTTGAAATTTGTCGATTTTTGTGGGCCCGTGTTGTCCCACTCTTCTTTGCCCTCTAAAAAACTAATGGGTAAATTTTACTGACCACCCTGAATATTTTGACAAATACAATTATCTACCCTATAGTCTTTAAAATATAAAAAATTATTTTAACTTTTGAAACCAATATCAAAATTTCTCCTTGAGCTATTTTTTTTTAAAAACAAGCAACAATATTGATGTTATGTTTAGGGATTTCAATTTATTTTCCAATACATCAATTAAAATAAATAAATTCCTTTTTTTTAAATACAATTGATAAGAAAAATTAATTTTTAAGTATGCTTAGATAAGAAAAACTTATTTATAAAAAATACTTATTTGTAAAAAATAAAAAAATAATGTATTGAGAAAATAAATTGAAAGCCTTAAATTTGATGACAAGCTTGTTATTTTTGTACAAAAATAAACTATAGGGAGAATCTTAATAATAGTTTTAAAAATAAGAAAGATCAATACTATTTTAGAAATAATTACTGTATTTATCATAAATTTCGGGGGAGATTAGTTTAATTTACTCAAAAATATCCCAAAGCACAACAACTCAGTTACAGTGGAAAAACAAAAAGAAATTAATATTTTACAGCAAAATCTTCCCAGTATCCTATTTCAGCCAATGGAGTCCATCCACGTAGGATGGATTAACGGCCTTCAGTCGCCGCGTTCAGTGAAAGTAGGCTGGCGACGTGATCTGGCCCCCAAAATAGCAAATAGGCATTTAAATTTGGGTAAAGCTACAGTTACCGTCGTTTTATCGTAAATGTTATTGTACTCATTAAAATGATGTCGTTTTATTATAATAAAATAAAAATGATATCGTTCAATTAAAAATTGCGTTTATTTAAAAAACTAAAATGATGTCGTTTTTATATTTTTTTAGAAAAACGATATCGTTTTGATACGTGCCACAAACATTGCGATAACTATAGTATTATCCTTTAAATTTAGGATAATCTCACTTTAACAACCCCCCCTTCCCAAATTGTTAGGACGATGTGGACTAATCATAGGAATCCATATGAATTTTTTATTTATATAAATAAGGTGTTCTCTAAAAATAGATAAGTTCTACATATTTTAATTTGTGTATTAAGTAAGAAAAAAAAAACATTGAATTTAAGGGTATTTTGGTTATTTTTACTAAAGTTTAACACTAAAACAAATCTTAATGATATTTACAAAACTACAGAAAAGATATATTTACCCTAAAAATAACAAACAAAAATACCACACTTGCCCCGTAGTATAACTCATTGGGAAATGACTCGGTGCGAGTAATGACTTAACCAATTAGACCACTCAGTCTATTGCCTAAGGCCCATCAAAAGTAATTTCCAAATTGAGTAAAATTTAGGAACCCAATTATTTGGTACCTTTTATATAAGTTCAAAAAAAATTTACAAAATTTTGGTAGAGGGTCGAATTTACAATTCCAGGGGCTCAAAATATAACTTTAAAAAATATAGAGACTCAACTAACTACATTATATCTTATTATTCACCAGTAATTGCTCGTGCTCAAGAGCACTATATATATATATATATATATATATATATATATATATATATATATATATATATATATAAAATCTTAGGCGAACTTGTTAGAATTTTACAACCTAATAAATAAATAAAATATAAACATCAAATAAAATATACAGTGCATTCATATACGAAGAGATACAATGATAAAAATGGAGAACAAATTAAAAATTATAATAATTTTTTTTAAAAAATTGCTAGTTTGGGAGAAATAAGGGGGAAAGAAAGATGTGTCTTAGTTTTTTTGGGGGGGGTCCATTAAAAAAATGGGTAAAAAATATGCTC
>BRYE01000018.1:1240000-1242500 GCA_030159115.1 Actinidia arguta var. hypoleuca | reverse complement strand
TCTTGACGAGAGAATTCTGAAAATCTAAATTTTTTGTTCAAATTAAAAATTCACTAGACAAAAAACTTAGTTAATTTGTCGAATAATTTTTTTTTTTCAATTCTAATAAATTTTTTTATATTTTTACTCTTCTTAGTAAGAGAAATTGAAAAAATATAAAATTTTGATCAAACGTTTTAACATAGTCACTAAAAACACACACGAAGAAATAAAGAAACAGAAACAAAAAAAAAGAAAAAAAACTAGGCCAAACTAGGCCTTAAAAACCCTTACACTTTAGGTTTGTGTCAATGTGCTTCTTTTATTCATCGATCATTCAATCAAGAGCCACATAGCCTTTTTCCATCACATAAGTTAATAGAAAATGGACGGCAGGGGCACAATGACACTTAGGCTAAAGCCTAAGAGGTATACCGATGCAATTGAAACTAAAGAGTGTAAAGTAAATTTTGATAAGAATACAAGAGTAAACAATGTAATTTACCCCTACTTTAATGATTTCCATTTGTTGTTGGCAATTATTTTGCTCACTTTCCTTTCCAATCATTTTTATGTGGATTTGCTTTAACGGGAAATTTTGTTTGGAACTGAGAGGCTTCGCTGTCTTAGGCCCCACAAAACCACTAAAATTTAAATTATTCAAAAATAAATTATAAAATAATCCAATTTTGAATTAATTTGAATTTTAGTAAAAAAATTAAAAAATAATTTGTATATATTTTTTCTATTTATCTAATCGAGACCAACTAGAAAAGTAAAAATTTTGATTAAAAAAAATCACAAAACAAAATTAATCAAAATATTTCCTTTTATCACCAAAAAAATAATCTAATTTGTAACTCTTTTAGGAAAGCAATATTATAGAAGCATTGATTCTTGCATATTCCTCTCATTGCTACATTGTTTTCAAACAAAAAATGCCAACCTTCCACCATGTGGCCATTTCAATAAAGTACAAAAAGTGGGGTGTACTACTAAGTTAGGACCTTTTATAAAATTAATATCATAAAATTAAATTTTAAGAAAATACAAGTATTTAAGAAGATAAAAATCCAAAAATTATTGATTTTCATTTTCAAAACTTCAAAATGAATTACTTAAACGGTTCCGTTCAGGCCGTTCGATTCCAGTACACTATAAAAAGGTCGTACCCAACGAAATTTATAATTACAACCACATGGATTCGTAACTAACATCATAAATTTTAAATTCAGGTCCTTAATTTGATCAATAACCGACTAAAACTTAAATTCTTGGAAGAAGAAAATTAGAATAAAGTAATGATTTGAGTTTTTTTAAAAAAACAAATAAAGACAAAATAAAGATTTGGATTGAATCAATATTAAACATTAAGATTTATTAAGGACACCTCTTCTCAGCAAGTCCCAATGCTTGGACTGCATATTACAGTCCAAATATTTTGAGTATCTTAATCATTCAAAACCTTCCTATAGTAGAGTTCATTGTGAAGATCTATACTTTTACAAGTTATGTTGATCGAATACAAATTAAAATTCATTCAATACTATTTTATAACTTAATAAATAAGTGTGGCATATAAGATTACACTTATCTATTCTTATATTGATCGACTATTTGTTTAAATTTGATCAAAGTAATTTTTTAATATATTTAACTTCTTGATGAGATCTATAATATGAACGATTTGAATTATTAAAATAAATTTAAAATATATTTTAAAATATTTGAATTGCACTGTGTAGTTTAATTCAAATATTTTGACTGCAAAGAAGTTGTATCCATTTATTAAATACAAAATTTAAATTAAAAATATATTTTAAATATTTGTTTTAGAGGAAATCTTATTATAATTAGAATTTGAACCAAGAAAATTCTCAAAATTTAAAATAAATAATTCAAATTCACTTAAACGTGTAAATATCATATAATTAAATTGAATCTAAACTATTTATTTATAATTTTATTTTTTTTTTAATTTAAATTCTACGATCTCAAAATAAAAAAAATTCTTTCATTCAAAGTCTAATAAGGTAGCACCGTAGCTGTGTTATTTGAGTGACGAGTTGAAAATGCTCTTACGTATGCCATGGTCTGTCTTACTCTCTCTCTAGTGTTTCTCTGTCTAGAAATTGTTGCATGTGCGCGTGGGGTTCAGGATCACTTGTTCCAGTGGGACTGCTGGGACAGGCTGTCCCATGTTACAAATAATGATATTTGTTTATTTATAATTTATTAAAAAAAATTATATAATTTATTTATTTCATAAATAATTATAAAACTTTTTAATAAATTATAAATGAACAAATATTGTTATTTGAAACATGAGATACTGGGACAGGTGATCCTCACCCTGCACGTGGAGGCCTCCTCTAACCACTTGATGTTTGGGGCCTTTGGTTCCACGCCACGAATCACTTCCCTCCTCCGCCCCATACAAAACTCTCTCTCTCTCTCTCTCTCTCTCTCTCTCATAACCGTCCCTCACATAACCTCCACGACTCATCAGCTTAAATTGATT
>BRYE01000018.1:1210000-1215000 GCA_030159115.1 Actinidia arguta var. hypoleuca | reverse complement strand
TGTTGTGGTAAAAATTTGAGAGAGCAACCAACAGTCAGAATTGCTCCTCGGCCTCGGCGCTGGACCTCGGCTAACTGGGGCGACCTGCACAGCAACGAGCAAAAGTAATCGACCGGGGTGAGACCGCTCAAAACCCCTTCGGAGTATGAATTAGACCAAGGCGATCAGGAGATAATTATAGGCAATGTGGGCGAGCACAATAATAAATGTGTATGTGGTGCCTATGTTGAGCGTACCTTTTTTATTGTGGGGGAGCAGCCTTTATATAGAGATGGAGTACTGAGCCGTGTCAGTGTATCATGGCGAGTTTTTCGGAAGGATAAGCATGGGAGGATATCCCAATCAAATCTGGAGATTAATCAAGAGGTTGCCAACTGGTGAGCAATTCGTAATTATAGGTATTGTTATGGAGCTGGAGTCTATTGGACAGTTTTCTTGTAAAGGTAGAACTCTTTACGGAGGTGGACTCCAATCGGGTAGAGGAATGACGGAGGAGTCTCATTGCTAACAAACTTCTAATGGAGATGGGAATAGTTGTGTGGAAAATCAAGTCTTTGGGGAGACGTCTCCGCCTTTGGCGAGATAAACCACCTCGCCAAACTACCGCGCCCAATGGCGATCTCCAGGAACTATTTTAGACGGAAGCCCTCAATAATACGAGGCGATCAGGAAGGTATATTTGGAATACCAAGGCGACGTTCTCTGCTCGGAACATATTCGGTTCAGGACATGTCGGAATTATCCCACATCAACATCAATATATCCCTTTGTAACTTATTTTCTCTCCAAAACTCACCAAATAATATCTCTAGAAACTCTATTATAAGATTTTTCTAAGTCTATAAAGACTATATGGAGGTCTTTCTTCTTCTTTTTCAACTAGTCTACTTAATAAATAGATTGTTTCTATAATTGTCTACGTAGCAAAAAATAAATTGCTTATCCGACACACTTGTTATCCTCCTGAAATGATGTCCAATTACCATTTTTCATAGTTTCATAATATGATTCATTAATTTGATCCCTCTATGATTATTACAACTTTGGGTGTCACATTTGTTGTTATATATGGATACTAAAAAACTCCTCCTCTAGTCTTTAGGCATTTTTCTAATCATAATAATCTTATTAAATACCTTAGTTAACAAATACAATCTTGCTTCGCCTAAGTTTTTTCAAACCTCAATCGTGATGCCATCTGATCCTAATGCCCTACCCGATCTCATCTTTTTCACAGTAAATTTCACTTCAACCTTCTATATTCTACGTTAGAACTATAATATTGAGTTACATTATTTTCATCATATTCGTCTCTTTTTGAGCTATCCCTTCTTATTTGTCATCTAGCAACTTCTCAATATACACTTTCCATTTTTCTTTAATCTCATTATCTTTCACTAATATCTTACAGTCTTCTTTTTTTATACACTTAACTTGAATAAAGTCTCTTATTTTTCTCTCTCATCTTTGGAATTCATTGGATTGGTGGAAGCATAGAATTTGGGACTGATTTTAGCAGTTCTTAATCATGTCTTTTGTTGGTGGAATTCATTGTGACACTCTCTAGGCGACACTTAAGTACATATATTTTATTTCTTTTATTTTTATTTTTTTTACGAATACTGTTTGAATCATATGTCTTATTTCTTATAATTTTTTTTTCACTTGACAACTCAAATACATGACATGTTTGTTTGGGACACTCGGTCTAATTGATTTTAGCAACATATTCGATGAAGGCATGCGAAATACATACAGTAACGAATATGAATGGTAGGGGGACATGTATGCAATTTTCATTGATTATACGAAATATTTAGAGAATACTAAGAACATAAAATGTATGAAGATCTATGTTTAGCATGTCCTATCGTGTCTTGTACTCTATTTTTTGAAGATTTATGTGAATGTGGCCGCTCTTTTTCATTTATCATAACTTTTCTATATAAAGGTTGATCTTTTAGAGTTTATGTTGAGAATTTTTGTTCAATGAATATTGAAAAATTAATTGTATACGTGTAGATTTCTTTATTATGAGAAAATAGACATATTGTTAGGAAAAATATAAGGAAAACAAATAGATTTAATATGTGTAATAATGAATAATTTAATTTCTTAATTAGATAAGAACACATCTAGAGAATTTAAATATTTGAATTTGTCGCATAATTTCTTTTTTAATATTTATAACTTTTAATTTTTTAAAAGAAATAGTTATAAAATTGCTAATGAAAAAATAGAAGATAGTAAATAAAAAATAAATAGTGAGATGACATTGAATGATATCATTTATATTACCAAAAAAATAATAATTTTATTCACATATTTTTTATGAGTGAAATGTGAAAAAACAAAAATAAAGAAAATAAAAAGATGAGAAGAAAAAATGCTAAATAAAAATTTAATTACACAATTATAAATAATTAATTTTTACTTGGTATTTAATTGTACACGTGGCAACTAATCTTGTACAAATGTAATTAAATTGGAGATCCTTAAAGTTTACATGGCTTACTCAATTAAACCTTCAATTGGAAGATTTCCTTTGCTATTTACTATATGATCCCTTGTAAGTATGTTGTTGTATCAAGACTGTCTCATGTTTCGCTTGAGTGCAAAATCGTCATTTGACTGCCTTGCCTATTAAACCAAACTCTTAAGCTTTGGAAAAAAGGAGAAAAAGAAAAAGAAAACTTACATAGATAGAAGAAATTGTGCAGAGAGGGTTCTAACTGTTTATGAGAGTTGAGATTTCAAACTTGTTCCTTTTTTGGAAGCTTCCCTTTTTTAAGCAATTGTAAATTGTTGCAATCAAACATGTTCTGTTTCCTTTTTTCAAAAAATTGTAAACAAAAACAATAGAAAGGAAACTACAAACGTTAATTTATGTAAAATTTGGACGAAGAAAAGTTTTGAAGATTTTTTATTAGTTTAGATTCATATGAGTATATGACTCCCACATAATTTAATGAATCTGAATCATTCATTTTGATTTATAAAAATTTTTCTTAGTCTAAAATTCTGGGACCGTGTAGGGTTTCCGCCCAATAAGGATTATGATTACATTTGTTGATTGAAGCCTATTGTAGCAATCACAAGCATGAGAGAGAGAGAGAGAGAGAGAGTCAAAATCATGCATCTAAGCAAAACCTATCCATAAGTTTTATACATTTTCAACTTAAAAACTACAAGCACACTTCATCTGGTTTTGCTGCTTCTCCTCAAACTCAATCTTTGCCTAGTGCAATATCTCCGAAGTTCATCACACAAAACAAAAATTGAATCTGCAGAAGAAATACCCATTCCATAGCTTAAAAAGCAAACAAACAAATACTACTAGTGAAAGACGAAAAAATTCCAAAAAAAAGTCAAATTATTTTTTAGATCCCAAAGTACCCTATTAACGAGGCCACAAGAAAGCTCCCATGGCAAACTTCCTCTTGGCGTTGACATCTCCAGCGACCGAAAGCCCGTACTCTGCGAGCAGGCAGTCGAGCTTCCACTCGGGCATCGTCTCGTACTCAGCTTTCGTGTACCTTGGGTAATGCAGAGGCATTTGGAAGTGCCCGCATCGCTCCTTCATGTGTCCATTAGCACCGCTACCGCTGCCGCCACCTAATTTTTGAGATGGCCTAGCATAGGACTCCATACCTCCCCCACTCAAAAAATTTATACCTATTAGTGTGTTTCTTGTAATATCTTACTATGCCACTCATATCAAAGTTGTTGCCTATTTATAGTGTGTGTGATGAGAGAGAAGGAGCTGGAACAAGCATTGTCGAGGTAGGTATGCAATTAATTTCTGAGAAAGCAAAGTTTAGAGATAAGATTTAAAAAAAAAAAAAATTTGTTTGTAATTCTAGAAAGAAGCCCTTAATAGGCTTAGATTTGACAACCAATTCCTCACAAAATAAAGGTTGATTCTTCATTTACTTCAACCACTAGAGTGTTTTTCGGTGTAAATTAATATTATACAATTGAACACACAATTTCTTGAGATTTGTGAAGTACACCTTTAATATTTGTTAACAGAACATGATCTTAATGCTCTCATCTTCTTCCTCGTGTTCAAAGATACGCGTGCAATTTCTTGTGATTTGTGAAGTACACCTTTAATATTTGTTAACAAAACGTAATCTTAATACTCTCATGTTCTTTCTCACGTTCAAATATACGTGTGCAATTTTTTGTTATTTGTGAATTACACATTTAATATTTGTTAACAGAACATGATCTTAATACTCTCATCTTATTTCTCACGTTCAAAGGTACCCATCCCATCCCATCCCATCCCATATATATATATATATATATATATATATATATATATAAACACATATACATATAGTGGTAGAGAGTAATGGGGATAAGGGATTAGGGGTGGGGTCGGGATGGCAAGTGATGAGGGAGGGCGGTTGTCGACATATTAGGAGACAAAAATAGTAGAGACAGTAAGAAAAAAGTATAAGAAAATTCTTTTGAAAATTTAAACTCTATATAAATGAATGAATTGCACTTGCTTTTAATTTGAAAAATATAGTGTACTTGAGTTTATAAACCACATAAAATATGTGGTGATTTTCAAATGTAAATAGATAATAACGTACTTGAGTCTATAAATCACATGAAATTATGTGATGATTTTCAAATGTAAGTAGATAATCCACACATGGCCCAAACCACTATAGTCTATGGTAAAGTGAAATTTGATCTATACAATATATAGATGTATGTAAATAGTTCCTAATAACAAAAAAATCAGAGTAACCAAGGGTGAGCACCAACCATTTGCATAATTGTACTTGTTGCATTTCAACCACAAAATCTGCCTCTTCATAGACAGGTGGAGGTTTTATGATTTTATTTCTGCAAGACCAGAGAAGTGAGCCCATTTTGATCAACTTGATAGAGCAGAGAGGGGCCTAATGTTTGATCCCCCCCCAATGACTCAACCAGCTGGCTTGTTATTTAAAAAGGCCACATTGGTTATGCCAAATCTT
>BRYE01000018.1:1175000-1177500 GCA_030159115.1 Actinidia arguta var. hypoleuca | reverse complement strand
AATATTTTTTTATTGTTTTCAAAACTTTTATGGTAATTTTAAAAAAAAATTATGTAGTTTTTAGAAAATATTAAAAATATGTATTCAAAAAATAAAAAATTTATTTATGTTAAAATTAAATAATATATGAAAACGATATTTAACAAAAAAATTCTAAAAAGTTGTGCAAAAATAATTATGAAAACTAAACCAAACAGATGCATATACTAATCCAAAAGAAAGAACTCAAAAAAGTCAAAATAGCTATATATATATATATATATATATATATATATATAAACTAGGTAATAATATGTCCCAGCAAATGAATCAATAATATTAAATGATTATGAGTTATTCAATATTAACTAATAGAATAAAATAGTAAAATAACATTTTTTTTCTAATTACATCAAAGACGAAAAAATTTACAAATATACAAAGACAAAACAAATCTATCGTGAACAAAAGTAATTAGTCGGAGTGAGGCTGCTCAAAATTCTTCTGGTGTGTATATCAGACCAAGGTGATCAAGAGATAATTAAAGGCAGTATGGCGAGCACAATTGTAAAAGTGCATGTGGTGTCTGTGTTGAGGGTACCTTTTAGTAATGGGAGAGCGACTTTTTTATAGATGGAGTAATAGACCGTGTCAGTGAATAACGACAAGATCCTCGGAAGGATAAGTATGGGAGAATATCCCCAGAATATCGGAGATAATGTAGAAGGTTGTCATTTAGAGAGTAATCCGCATTTATAGGCGCTGTGATGGAGCTGGAGCTGGAGCTTTTGGAGGATAAGTCTTCATGGAAGTCCTTTTGGAGGATAAGTTTTCATAGAGATATCTCTGACTCGGGCGAGATAGACTACCTCATCTTATGGTGATCTGGAGGAGCAGTTTGTGTAGGCGAAGTGGAGCTCAGTTTTTTAATAATTTAAGGCGACTAGGAAGGTGGGTGCTATGAACTCTTGGGCGAAATGCGCCACCTGAAATATTTAAGATTCAAAGGTGGCTTGTATTTTTCCCACATCAGGAACGACGTTATGTTTTCCAACCTTGTTAAATAGATGGATGAACATAAGACAGATTACTTGGTGCTATCAGAGTATTACTCTATACTATTAAATGAATGACATATTTACATATATTTATCATAACTCAAACAAAAAAATAATACACCTCCCTATATATACCAATCATTTTAAAGTTAGAGTACCGTTAGGATTTGCACTGAGAGCACTAAATAATTTCTCCATATTGCAATCATTCGTAAGGTGTCAAGTGGAGATTTGAGGAGCACCATAATTGTGGTACTTCTCACCAATAGAAAAGCGATATGTGGCACTCTCCAGATATGTATACGTACGGTCGGCTATATGTCCTTTCTGAAACGGAAACCTAGATCTCACGGTGACGGCGTTTCAAGGTCAAAGGCATTCCAGTGGCTTCTCCGTGACGTCCCATAAAGATTACTTTGAGGGTAAATTTCACTAACCTCCCTAAGATTTATGATAAATATATATTATTCCCTAAGAGTTTTAAAATATCACTTTACTATTATTTTTTGAAACTATTACTAAGATTCACAATAATATTTTTTTCATTGAAAAATATGAAAAAATATACCTTGAAAAAAATATTTTAAATGGAGAATATTGATAAATATTTCTAAAATAAGGGAAGTTAGTGCTATTTTATAAATTATAGAGGAGATATCTGTATTTGTCATAAATTTCAGGGGAGATCAGTTCAATTTACCCTTACTTTAATTAACAAACTGCATTCGTCAGCAGACGTGGGCTTCTCGAACCTACCAATTTGTGGTCCCCTTTCGATTTAGAGCCTATTTCATAGGATCCCACTGGAAATGGAAAATACTAGGTTTATAATAATTTTTGTACAATATTTATATAATAAATACAAAATAATATTATTTTGATCAAATAAATACAAAACGACGTCGTTCTACTTATCTTTTCGCATTTCTCCTCTAAACGGAATGATATCGTTTTGCATTTATAATACAAATATTGTATAAAAATTATTATAAACGTAGCATTTTTCGCTCAAAAATAGCCAAAAATAGTTATTAAAAAGTATGTGGGCCCCCGTTTGAATTAAATAAAAAAACCATCCAAATAAATTCTCATAAATTCATACTAAAAATATTTTTAAAAAATGAGATTTTTTAGCAAAAAAATTACAAACAAACCTAACCCGAGCGTACTTTAATTACTATTTTTTGTGAATTCTTATAACTATTTAAATATAATACTATATTCAATCTCACTCGATAATAAAGTAAATTTTTTGTTTGAAGTACTTCTTTCAAATTTCTTTAAAAGTTCATAATTTCGGTACTTTTTTTAAAATTTTAAAATTTTAAATTTATCTCAGCAAGTGAAACTGAAAAAGTATAAAACTAGGACCAAATAGTAAAAGAAATTCACTAAAAATTTTAAAAATAAATAATGACCGAGCTGTTTGCAAGTGAAATTAAAAAAATATAAAATCAACTATA
>BRYE01000018.1:1162500-1167500 GCA_030159115.1 Actinidia arguta var. hypoleuca | reverse complement strand
AAAATATTTGGTAAATTTTAAGAATATTTATGATTCGTTTATAAATTCTTATGGATATAATCATAAACATTTTATTAAAAATTATGTCTATGTTATGAATTAAAAAATAATTTTATTAGAATTTGTGGTTAAATTATATTTTAATCTAGTTGACCTACAAAATGACTAGTTTGACTGGTAAAAAGACTCTAGTCACACATGACGTGCAAAACAACAATTGATAGTAGCAAAGGGAAAAACTACAATACATATTTTTTATTTGAAATATACGGTGCATACCCCATTTAAGTCATTAGATGAGAAAATTTTAATTTTAATTTCTAAATAAATTAATAGCTAATAACGACAATTTGAACAATTGATTAAACTAGCTTTTATGAATAGTATTGATTTTGTTTATGAATTTTTGTGGCCATTCTTATAAAATATTTTGTTATGAATTTTATTGATATGTTTGGTAATTCTATGAGCGTTTATGTTTTTTTATGAATTCTTCATAAATTTTTATAATTCTTTTATGAATTCTTATGGATATAATTATAAAAATAATTTAGTCACTTTAAAGCATAATTACTGTGTAACTCACCAATTAAAGTTTACTTTTATAAATTTTATTAGTTTGGTTATGGATTATTTTGGTTTGAATATAAATGGTTATGGTCATTGTTATAAATTAGTGTGACTTTAAGCATTGATTTAGTTAATTCAAATCATTAATTGCCGTGGAACTCACTAATTAAATTGGAATCTAACTGTTTTTATGAATTTTATTAGTTTGATTATGAATTTTTGATTTTGTTATGAATTTTTATGGCCATGTTATGAGACGTTTTGTTATGAATTGATTTATTATGAATTATATTAAAATGTTTGGTAAATTTTATGAATATTTATGATTCGTTTATAAATTCTTATGGATATAATCATAAACATTTTATTAAAAATTATGTCTATGTTATGAATTAAAAAATAATTTTATTAGAATTTGTGGTTAAATTATATTTTAATCTAGTTGACCTACAAAATGACTAGTTTGACTGGTAAAAAATAATGACGTGGCGTAATCTTAGCCACACAATGGATGCAAATAATGTGTATCGTGTATTATAGTATTTTTCGTACTTTAATTATTACTTTAAATAAACTTTTTTAATCTAAATGACCTTCTTTATCCGAACATGTGTAATAAAATTGGGCCTTAACTTTATATATATTATGCCGTAGATTATGCATTTTTTATCTTGAAAACTATGCTAAATTGTTTAGCATAAATTTTAATTTGCTTTCTGCTTATAGCCTAAGAAATACTTAAAATGCCAGTAAATGATTATTATCTGATCTTGGTTTCTAATATTGGAAATAGCTAGCTAGGGCAAAGGCGATGGAGAATACTTTTTTGTATTATCATATTTATCATTTTAGTTTCCAAAAGATAACAGTGAGGCACAACTTCACCAAAATTTAACAAATTCCCCTACTATTTACACACTATAGGGTGTTTGGTTTGGATTATTAAGATCGCAAATTATGTTGGAACTGCCTTTAGGAACAAAGTCAGTCATGATAATCGCAATCCAACGAGTGATTAAGTAGTAAAAAAAAATCAAAAACATATTAATACACAATATTCCACACATTTTAATATATTTTTATTTGTTATTAAAGTACTTTTCTGTTTTGATTCTTTTTTTTTTTTTGAACCAATCAAATTATATATATAACGTTTTACTTCTTTACTTACAAAATTAGGAGGAAAAAACAGCTAGCTTATAAAAAATTGCCAAACCAGACCTAAATTTGAAAGTTGGCGGCCGAAATGATGAGCAAATGCAAATCACTTTCTAAAAACGTTTTCCTTTGTTTAGAAAAGGGTGGCTCATGAAAAAGGGTGGATCACTATTTATCAAAGGAAACAAAAAAATGGAACCTCCGAATGTACTATTCATTTACAATGCTGAGGCCAAGTGGGGGAGTGAGCACCATACAACAGTTGGGTAGTTTCATATATAGGGGAGAGTCTCCATTTAATAACTCGGTACACGTTATTTATTTGGGGTATATAGTGTATATTCTATTTAATAGTCATTAGATGATAAATTTTTAATTTAAAATTTTAAATAAATTAATAGCTAATATAACAACTTGAATAGCTTGTTAAACTTGTTTTTATAAATCGTATTGATTTGATTATAAATCGTATTGATTTTGTTATAAATTATTGTGGCTATTGTTACTAGGTATATTGTTATGAATGATATTGGTATGTTTGGTAAATTTATGAATATTTATGGTTCATTTATAAATTTTTATTGTCCAATTCAAAGCATTAATTGCCGTGGAGTCCACCGATTAAAATAAATTTATGAATTTTATTTGTTTGATTATGAATTATTTTGGTTTTGTTATGAATGGTTAAGGCAATTGTTATGAATTAGTGTGACTTCAAATAATAAATTAGTTACTTTAAAGAATTAATTATCGTGGAATCTATCAATTAAAGTGAGATCCAACTTCTTTTATGAATTTTATTGATTTGATTATGAATGTCTTGATTTTGTTGTAAATTTTTGTTGCCATTGTTATGAGATGTTTTGTTATGAATGCATTTGTTATAAATTTTATTAGTATGTTTGGTAAATTTTAAGAATATTTATGATTCGTTGGTGAATTCTAATGGATATAATCATAAACGTTCTATAAAAAAATTTGATTGTGTTATGAATTAAAAATTATTTTTTTATGAGAATTTATAGTTAAATTATATTTTAATTTAATTGACCTACAAAATAATTGATTTGATGGGTCAAAACTGATAACGTGACGCAAGTTCAGACAATTCAAAATTTTAAATTAATTAATATGTGGTCACCATCAAAGATTCAAATATAATCTCGAGTTATACCAGTAAGATGGTTGGTTTAGTAGTTCTAACGCCTAGTAAACAACTCGTTATTAGTATGAGTTTCATAAAACTAATGGTGATTTTTTTTAAGTTTTATGATCAGTTGGCTGTAACAGCTATATAAGCAGTGGTTTCAATCGATACTAAATAAAAAGACTATAATGCCCTTAGAAGTCTGAAAAACTCTTACTCAAAACCTGGTTCTGCCGCTGACTCAACCGTCTTTTTAAATGACAATCTTTCAACAACCGATCAATTGATCTGGTACACGAACCTATCCAAACTATCAACTAATTCCATTTCCTTTTTGAATTTGAGCTATTTTTTTTCCTTATCTTTCTAACTTTAGTATATATGTCGTATGCACAGGAAGAGCTTAAAAAAACTGTGTACCACGTTAAACTCGGACTCCCTTCTCGATTAGGAAAGTGGCTCATCCATCAAGTCAAACTCATAGTTCTCTAAGCATTAGCGGTGCTTTATTAGGTGATTTTGATTGAAAAGGGCTAAAAACAACATGGAGTGGGACTATTTGGAAACCCACACATGAAAAAGTCACACGTTGAATAAGAGTAGCACCACTTTAGGCCGTCGAATATGTACTATTCATCCCCACACACAGATTGTGTGATTTTTTAGCACTATACATACATGTGTGTATATATATATATCCGGAATGCACATGAGATGCATGTGTAAATATTTAGAGCGATTATTGTGAATGTGGCTACAAAGTATTTATCGGCAGTAATCTATTATTTTGAAAATTGAATTTTTTTAGGGTATTTTTGGTATTACAAAAGTGTGAGCAGGTTTCAAAATTAAGTATTTACTAAATAGGGTTTTTGTTACTTTTTAATAATAGAATATATATATATATATATGCATGGCTTTGTATCAACTTAAGCTGTGTAGGAGTTTAAGAGCTTGTTTGGTTTAAGAGAGTGGTGACTGGTGAGCCATGATATCAACTACAAATCGCCAATTAAATGTAATTTTAACTCCAATATTACTAAAATTGTTATAGGAAGCTACTATTAATTAATCATCTTGATAAGTTCATGCGGAATACGTTTTGCTTATTTATAATAGAAGTGGGAGGATCATGAAATATTATAAGTGTTAGAAGTTGGGTTTTTGACAATGTGTTGTGACATTTTAGAACTAAATTTTATTAAGTTTCATACACTAAATTAGATGAACAATGATTGATCCATGTTCTCCTAAATGAGTAGATGAATCTAGTGTATTCATTTGTCCAAAACTAAATTGATTTGAATGAGAAATTATTTTTCAAAAAAATTTCAATGCAAAGAAAAAAATAGGGATAGACAAGTTTGTCCCACATTTAAAAAAAAAATAAAAAAATTGTGAACATATAAAGTTCAAGTATGAACTCTAAAAATTGGGTCCTTGTGTATCTCAAGTTTTTAGAGGGAGAGAGTTATGTGCAAAGTGGGTTTGATCTACTAGCCTATGATTCTGACTCACGTGCGGGCGGGCCAAGCTTGGGCTTAATT
The DNA here is from genome assembly GCA_030159115.1 of Actinidia arguta var. hypoleuca. Taxonomy (NCBI): domain Eukaryota; kingdom Viridiplantae; phylum Streptophyta; class Magnoliopsida; order Ericales; family Actinidiaceae; genus Actinidia; species Actinidia arguta. Next base: position 1,163,078 of record BRYE01000018.1, on the reverse strand, counting down.
GAATATTAATTTTTTAAAAAAAATTTATTCAATTCTTTTAATTTCTAAACGGTTAAAAATTATACTGAATTCAATTTAGGCCTCAACCAATTTTAATTCTGTTACTTGAATAATTATGTAAGTTGTACAGTTTATATTTTAATTATTTCTTGTCTTCTCTTTTTACACTTCAGAAATTCAAAATTCTTGTTTAAAATATCTGCTTTAAAGAAGAAGAACAAACTTTTTTCAACAATAAGTAAACACTTGCTTAGTTTATAGTGAGCAAAGCACACTAACTAAATGGCATATCATAAAGGATCAAATCTAAGACATTGGCCTCTTTTTTTTTCTTTTTTTCTTTACTTTTGGAGTTTCTAAGGTTGGAAAAGGTTTTCAGTTCCTCTGGACCATCATGCTAACGGACGGTTGACGTTAGATGTGTTTTTTGTATTAACCCAAAACCTTAGAAGTGGTTAGTGTAAAATAAGAGAAATCCGTTACAAGTTTCAAATCTCATGGGAGATTATTATAATTTCTCAAATGTCAGAGGTGCTTTGTGTATTAACCTAAAATCTCAGAGGAGGTTAGTGTAATTT
>BRYE01000018.1:1150000-1157500 GCA_030159115.1 Actinidia arguta var. hypoleuca | reverse complement strand
GAGTTTCATTTCTCATTTCGACATTTTCCAAAAGTTAGTTATTTCGGTTTGGGGGTGTAATCGATTCGGTTGGTTCGATTTTGAGAGAAATTATGAGTTCTAATCGAAAATTTTAATTTGTAGAATTGTGAAACCGAAATATATACTAATAGTAGAGAAACTGAATCATTCAGTTAGAGAGAAATCGGTTTGCTTTTTTGTTTTTTTTGAATTTTATTTTTGGGCCTATGTGAAAACATCCACTTAATTATCAGATTTTCAAACCACAAAATATAATAATTAACAAATTCAAATTTTATACTCTTTATATATATATATATATATATATATATATATTCAAATTTTATACTCTTTATATTATTATTTTTTTAATAAAAGCATGTTAGAGTGAGTAAAAAAACGAATAAAAGTAATCGTAACAAATAATATATTAATAGAGTAGAGTTAAAATAGAGTCTCTACAAAAAACTACTAGTTAAAATAGAAAAAATAAATTCTCAGTTATAATTTGATTCAAAATTTGCTAGTCTATGTGAATGCTATGTGGATAAAATGGATCGATATAATACTAAAATAGTAAAAAATTTAATTCACTTCATAAGATTCTAATCTTAAAAAAATTCATATTTATAGAAACATAGAGAAAACATCCATACAAATATATTAATTAGAAACTATAATATTCTACCAAATACAACCAATATTGGAAACGTTGAAGTGCAAACTGATACACACATACTTTTCCAGCTTTCTACAGTATATTTTTACCAATACAAATGACTTTTATCAAATTGAAAGGTAGGCTACCTATCTACCTACCGAGCATGCTTTATTGTAGAAACAAGGTTTAATTTTACAAACATCCCCCGAAATTATCGGGTTTTTTTTATTACTTTTACTTTTTATTTAAAAAGTGAATTATATTGATCATTTTAACTATTTAATTATAGCACTTACATCCCTTCTATTACTAATCTGTTTGAAATAGTGATAAAATCGATCACGTATTGTCCATGTTCTTAAATTAAATACTCTTATGTCTAAAATATTCTCATCTTTTGCGAAAAATTAGTCAACGTTCTATTTAAAAACTTATTCACAAGGGTTATGTTTGTTCCCACAATAACTGAATAAGTCTATATATGAAGTATTGACTTATATGTTTCATAAATCTGATGTATCAACAGAAAACTTATAAGTTTACGTTACCATTTACCAAAAATAATGAAAAGACGTAGCACCAATAAATTACTAATTCAGCTATACCCTAATCGGTATTCAAAAAATTATCTCAAGTGAATTTTGAACTTTTACAGCTCAACAATTACACAATACCAATTGATACTTCTATTAGAATGCCAATGACCCTTGTAAGAACTTTTCCATTTTTTTTTGTGTGGTGGTAGAATTTATAAAAATACGAGTCCCACCACACATAAGCAAGAATTGTATAAAATGTATCATTTCTAACAAAACTTAAAGTATTACTACCATAATTCTTGATGGCACGTGACTAGTTGTTTAGCTATTGATGGTTGATTAATTATTAGTCGTTAGTAGTACTCTACCAGTTTTTATTTAACCTTTAAGTAACTAATTGTTCTATTTCTACTATAATTACAAACTAGCGCCCTTGCAATGTAATTATATTGTTAATAAAAAGTTGTATGAAAACACGTGTTTCATTCCCGATTCTTTGTACATCTTCCAGATCAAACTCACGAGGTTTGCATTTTACAAGGTATTAGGGCTCGTTTGGCTGGCGGATAGGGAGGGGTGATAAATTTTAGAGGGGATATAAGTTTTAGAGGGGGATAAGTTTTAGATGGGGATAACTTTTAATTTTGTTTGGATACTTTTTAAAATGGGTGGATAACGGTGGGGGATAAGGAAGAAAATATATATAAAAAAATAAAATGTAAAATATTTAGATATTAAATATATATATTATATATATATATATATAAATAAAAATATACATTTTGATTCTCTTTATATATTTTTTTCTTATCTCCCACCCTCTTATCTCCTGGATAACTTTTAGTTAGGGTCTAGGCCACCCAAAAATTATCCGCCTCTATCCACCTGCTAGGGAAAAAATTATTCGGGGGCATAAATTATCCGCCTCTCTATCCGCCAGCCAAACGCCCGGGAGAAAAAATTATCCGGGGAGAAAAATTATCCCCCTCCTTATTTCTCACCAAACATGCACTTAGAGAAAAAGGAAACCTCTTTGTCTTAGAGTTCATGTACCATGTTCAGTCACTAATTATTTTTCCAACGACATCATGGCGATGTAGTCCAAAGAGGTATGGCTTTCATTATTCTTGAAATTAGTACTACATTGGTGATTGAAATTTGAATGTTACTATTATTCCCTGGTTGAATGATCCAAAATGAAAACCATTATTCATAATAGAAAAAACACAATCATCGATCCCTCGGATATAGAGTTATCAAAAAATAAATAAAATACCATCGTTTTTTGAACTAAGAAACAAAAAAACTTAAATAACAAAATAATTTGTTGAAGATATATAACTCCGAGCAACATAAATATTGAAAATTAGGAAATTATCAATTCAATTTTTTTAATCAAGGTTTAAGACATTTTCTTTTTTCTTTTTTATTGAATGGTAAAGAATAATAGGAGTATAACTTTACAATGATATGTAAGGACTTTAGACAATTAGACAATTACTTTGGGGTAAATTTTTTTAGCATTGATTTGGCAAAGTTTCAACCTCATTTAAAGTTGTATGACTGGAAAATCACGATAAACTAGTTCTGATTATGCCAGCTTGGGTAAGTATTATTTGGATTTTTTAAGTTACTTTGATTTTTGATTATTTTTTATTTTTAATAAAAAAAATTTATCGTTTAATCAAAATTTCATATATTTTTGGTCCCTCTTGACTAGAGGAATCCAAAAATATAATATTTTTTATCTAGTTTGAAAAAAAAATCACTAAAGATGAAAAAACTATTTTTAGATATTTTTTTTTGAATTAAATATTTTTTTTATATTTTTAGACTCCTCTCGTCGAGAGAAACCGGAAAAGTATGAAATTTTGATAAAAAGATAAAAAATATTCACTAAATATGAAAAAAATCAAAAATCAAAACAACTATTTTTTTTTATAAAAAATAAAAATTATACAACATAGCTTTAATCTTATCGCCAGAAAATGGACCTCAATATGGGATAAATTAGATTTTTTAAATTTTTTTTAGTTTTTAGAGAATATTTTACACCATTTGGTCAATTCTTTTTCCTTTTCTGATTTATTTTGGTAATAAAATTGGGAAAGTAAAAAAAGCCAAATTAATCCTTTAATTCCAACCAAGAAAATTCATCAGGATTAATTTGGGTCGTATGCCTTTTTTACTTTTTTTTTAAAAAACTTTTTTCAATTCTTTTAATTAAAATAAACCGAAAAAATAAAAAAATAAAATCAAAAGACGAAAAAAAATTCAATACAAACAAAAATAATTCAAAATAATTCACGTTATTCCAAACCCGGCCATCATTTCATTATTTGGCTGTTTAACACCTATTATTTGTCTATTTAATTTTTTTTTCTTGTTTTCTTGATGGGGATAATTAAAAAACGTTGAATGACCTTTAGTACGTACTTAACACGGATTTCATGGAATCTGTCTTCCAATTAAAGTTTCTTTACTTACAAAATATCATCATATCATTGACTTGTCACCACTTGCATGCAGATTGGCTACTGACCTAATTTTTGTTTAAGGTCTAATTTGGGTTAGTAAGTTTTTTTTAATAATTTTTTTCGTTTCTTAGTTTTAAGTTGTTGTTTTTTAATGAATTTTTCTTGTCATTTAATTAAAAAATTATATATTTTTTTATTTTTGTTTAAGGCCCAATTTGGGTTAGTAGTTTTTTCGATTTTTTTTCGTTTCTCGATTTCGAGTTTTTGTTTTTTTACTTTCAATGAACTTTTTTCGCTGTTTGATCAAAATTTTATATTTTTTTGATTTTTCTTGACGTAAAAGACGAAAAATGCTATTTTTATACCCCCAAAATCATCTAAAATAATTTTTTTCGTCTTTAGTAATTTTTTTTCAAATTAGGTGAAATATTTTATATTTTTAGACTCTTCTTGTTAAGAGGAACTGAAAAAGTATAAAATTTTGATCAAACGGAAAAAAAAAATCACTAAAGACAAAAAAAATTGAAAACCAAGGAACCAAAAATATTAATAACCCAATCTGGACCTAAATATAAAAAATATTTATATTATCCTTTTTTTTCAACTTTGAGTTTGTTTTTTTAAGTTAATTGATAATTCTTACATGATAATTAATTCAAATGGATTTTTCCAATTAAAGCTGTTGGATTTTATTATTTCTTGTAAAAAAATAATTTTCTCCGGTTCCTCAATATGGGATAAATTGGATTTTTTAAAATTATTTTAGTTTTTAGAGAATATTTTACACCATTTGGTAATTTTTTTTCCTTTTCCTTATTTATTTTGTTATAAAAATTGGGAAAGTAAAAAAAGTCAAATTAATCCTTTAATTCCAACCAATAAAATTCATAAGGATTAATTTGGATTGTATGCCTTTTTTACTTTTTTTTTTAAAAAAATTCAATTCTTTTATCAAAATGAACCGAAAAAGCAAACAAATATAATCAAAAGACGAAAAAAAGTTCAATATGAACAAAAATAATTCAAAATAATCCACGTTATTCCAAACCCGGCCATGATTTAATTATTTGGCTGTTTAACACTTATTATTTGTTTATTTAAAAAAAAGTTTTTTTATTTCTTGATGGGAATAGTTAAAAAAGGTTGAATAGACTTTAGTACTTAACAGATTTGGATCCTCTAAAGTACATCCTGCGTAGAGTGTTTTTATAGTGTATAAAATAACGTCGTTTTGTACATTTCAGAACTAAAATGATGTCGTTTTAATCTTTAAATGTATAAAATAATATTATTTTGTACAAAAACACTCTATGCTGGCAGCACTTCAGAGGATCCGAACTCGTACTTAACATGGATTCCATGAAATCTGTCTTTCAATTAAAGTTTCTTACTTTAGTACTTAATATGGATTCCATGGAATCTGTCTTTTAATTAAAGTTTCTTAGTTAGTAACAAAATATCATCATATCATTGACTTGTCACCACTTGCATGCCGATTGGCTACTGATCTAATTATCTAAAATAATTTTTTTTGATTTTAGTGATTTTTTTTAAAATTAAGTAAAATATTTTATATTTTCAGACTCCTCTTGTCAAGAGGAACTGAAACAGTATAAAATTTTGATCAAACGGCGAAAAAAATTCACTAAAGACAAAAAAAACTTAAAAACCAATAAACCAAAAAAAAAAAAAAATTAATAACCAAATCTGGGCCTAAATATAAAAAATATCTAAATTATCCTTTTATCAACTTTGAGTTTTTTTTTTTTAAGTTAATTGATAATTCTTACATGATAATTAATTCAAATGGATTTTTCCAATTAAAGCTGTTGGATTTTAGTATTTCTTGTAAAAAATAATAATAATAATTTTCTCCAGTTCCTCTCTTCCAGACGAACTGGAAGAGTTGTAAAAAAATTTTGAGATTTTTTTTAATTGTTGGCCTGTAAAAAAGTTGTAAAAATTTGTAATTTGTAATTTTTTTTAAACAACTTTTATTTTTTTATACTTCAAAAACTATGCAAAGTGTTTTCCATTACTTGGGTTCCCATTTTTGACCAAAAACAACATTATAAAATTTATTTTTTTAAAAGTTATATTTTTGATGTTTTTCGGTTATTGTTTTTAATAATCAATCCCCCCGTTTGGGGTACGTGTAAAAACCCCACACACAAAAAAATCACTTTTGTTTTTTTAAGTAAAATGGGACAAAAAACCTACCCACAAAAACCGTACCCAAACACACACACACAAATAAACATTTTGTAGCAAAAAAAACTATACCCGAACCGATCCCTAAGTTTTAATAGAAATTCAACAATTACAAAACACTTAGACTGCATTTGAATATAAAATTTAAAAAGCAATTTGTGAATAAAGAATAAAAGCTTCGATTCAAATTTAATATTTTATTTTTTCTTTGCTAAATTCGTATTCCAAACACAATCTTACGCTAGAACAAAATATGTCAGAGCTCAAGCTCAGCTGCTTTCATTTATTTAAAATTTATGGACATGTTCCGCAGTGTGAAACCACTAATGGGGTCAGTCACTCCCCAACCATGAATTAACAAACAAATGGACATTGTAATAAATTACCATCACAAGGAGTCCTTTAATTATTATGTCATTATTAGAATAAGGACAAAGCTAGGTCCCTCTTAACTCTTTCCTTACTCTTTTTTTTTTTTTTTTAAATGCTATTCATACAGATTTTTTATATAAAAATTTCATACATAATAAAGTGTTAAATTTATTTTTGCTATTATAAAGAAAATTAATGGACTCTTACATTTACAATGAATGTATGTAAATTAGAGAAACCATACGGTCCCCGAATTTAAACCAAAAAATATTTTCCGAACTAAAAAATAGATGATACAAATTACTTGGTTATTCACCTCACACTATCAAGTAAATCGATACTTGAACCATTCATTTTGAATTCAAAAATTTTTTTTTGTCCAAACTCGTAGATCGTAGTACTGCTGTGTAAATTAGCCACATCATTAAAAAAAAATATCTTCAAATCTAAACTCACATATTCAAACAAAGCCTTAGTTTTTAAGGCATGATTTACCCTAGCTAGTACTAGTGTTAGCTGTTTTTGAGCCATAGGTTGATGAGGAGCTTGTGCACCCACCAAGCAAGTTAGAGGAGGATGCACTGAGAAGATCGGTTACAGTGTTCATTGACAACCTACGCAAAAGGTGTCTGGAAGATATGGCTATACAACCTTTTCTCCAGATTTGGGAAGATCCAGAGTATCTATACTTTTCACAAGAAAAGCAAAACATCTGGGAATCAATTCGATTTTGTGAGGTTGGGGAGCTCTCATGGGGCTATGAGGGCTATAAAGGAAATGAATGGCTTGTGGATTTGGGGAAAAATCTTGGTGGCAAATATCGCTAGATTTGGTATACAAAACAAAAGGGAGCACATACAATCAAGTAAGAATAACCAAAAGGGGACCGCGGAGGAGAAGGGTCAAGGATTGAGTAGAGGCAATGGGAGAGGGCTGAAGTTGTTGAGTGAGCGTAAGTATGTAAGGGACCTGTCTTACAACAAAGCAAAAGATAAACCCAAAAACAGTGCCATTACAAAAAATCCGTCTACAAGGTTGATTGTTCGAATCCAGGATCAATTAAGGAATCTAGGCCAGGCACACGTCTTGGTAAGGAATATGGGTGGTGATATGGTGGTACTAACGTTCAAAGATATGGAAGAAAGGGAGTCTATGATCAATGAAGACAAGATGGCATGGTTAAAAGAATGGTTTGTGGAATCATCCAAGTGGGAGAATGCCAAGTCAAATTTGTGCTTAA
>BRYE01000018.1:1137500-1140000 GCA_030159115.1 Actinidia arguta var. hypoleuca | reverse complement strand
TTTTTTTTTTTGGAATTATAAACCCCAAAATAAGACAAACATCATAATTGCATGCCTATTAGCATGTTATAAATAGTTACAAATACAATGAATGGGAGAAAATAGAAAGTTAAAGTTCACAGGATAAAGTAATAGCTTGGAAAAGTAAATCACTACAAACAAAATTTTATGTGATTATAAATTTGAGTTGACCAATTTTGTTCAAACTATTGGGAAAAAATAAGGTAAACACATAATTTCAACAAATAATTTTTATTTATTACAAATTGTATATAAATACAAATTAGAATATTAAGAATGAGATACAAATATATTTAAGCCGAGTCTTGCAAATACAGTCTTCTTAAAAAAGATTCTCCGCCTACCAAGGATGTTATAGACTTAATCGACATATTCCTCTCATAATAAAATGGCTAGACTCTGTACGTTGAAACATCACCCAGATATGTCTTAGTGAATTTGAACTCAAGTCTATCTCTATCTTAAAATGAAATTACAGAAGTGTATGAAACTATGTGAAACCAGTGTTTTTCGAGTGCCTTATACAATACAAGACCAAAAAATAAAATGACCTATGGGTTGCTGAAACTGTCAGAATTGAATTGCCATAATCTCTAATTCATGATGTTGTAACAGCTGCTCTTTGAGTTTCTTCGTCCAGGTTCGATGAACCTAAATATGATTGTTCGGTTGTCTCGAGAGACCTCTAAGTTTTTCATTTCATTCATACCAAAATTTTATAAATTTTCAACACAAACGAACAAAGATTTTAAGTTTATAATAAAGAATGCAAACATCTAATTTTGTAATAGAAAAAAAATTAAAATTAAATACGGCATTCGTGTTTTAGTTTCTAAACGACTGACGTGGGGACCTTTTGCTTATTAGTTTTTGTGTCTTATAAACCCCAAATAAGCCAAACATCATCATCATATGCGTATTACCATACTATAAATAATTCTTGCATACACTGCAATGAATTGGAAACATTAGAAAATTCAAGTTCACATGATAAAGTTAACTTGAAAAATTAAACATTACAAATTGACAACATTTTTATTTGATTATAGTATTGAGTTAGACTCCTTTTTTTCTCTTTAGTTCAAGACTTTTTTTTTTAAGAAAATGATAACTTTAATCATGGCCGACCTTGAGTTTTTTGGGGTCTAAAGCGACTCGTAAAAGGGCCCCCTATTTTTCAGACAATGCTTACAAATATATATGTAAACTTAATTAAAAAGGGTTCTGCTATTGACCGCCCAATGGGTGGTCAATAAGGAATACAAAATGACAAAAAAAATTAATTTTCAATGCACTTTTTAATACACTTTCATATATTTTTATACACTTTTTATAATTTTTTATACACTATCGACAACCCATTAGGCTGTTTTTAATATTTTTCAATTAAAAATATTATTAAGAGAATTTAAAGAAATATAACATGACTTTGTTATTATTCTTTTAGGTAGAATAAAAAGTATTAGTTGCTTGTATTTTATTTTGTTAAGCACATAAAAAATGAACATAGATAGAGGGTTTAATATTAATTTTAAGAGAGAAAATAAAAAAAACTTAGAATTTTATTTGTAAACTGATTAAAACTTTAGGAATTTTTTCGATTAAAACTAGGGAGCCTTTTTTTAAAAATAAAACTAAAGAGCCTTGGGCAGCCACTACGACTGTCTTGCCTCTGGACCGATATTGATTTTAAGTTTGTAATAGTGAACACAAACATGTAATTTTGTAATTAAAAAAAGAACTTAAAACCTAAATACGGTATTTGTGTGTTTTAGTTTCTAAACAACTAATGTCATAACCTTTGCTTATTCATTTTGTCTTATAAATCCAAAAATAAGTGTGCATTGTCTGGGATAATAGATTGCCAAATTTATTTAGCAGCTCATTCAACCATCTTACATCTATATCATATGAGTGACGAGAACAAGATAAAATAAAAAAAAATATGAATATAAATATAAATATAGTTTAAATGCCTACATATTCATATATGGTAACAATGAAAATGAAAGCAAACAAGCCCATGAAAATAAAAGCAAACTAAGTTCATGAACGAAGGGCATTAATGCAAATACACTAAATATTAATCTATCGCTTTCCATATCGAGAAATTATTCAATATTGGAAAGTATGCATATATTAAATGCAATGAAAATCACTTTATGTGAGATAAGAAATATTGTTCTAATAGTACTAAATAATTACTCTTCTACATCCCGATGCCAAATTGAGGATATTTATTTTTTAATTTTTTTTGTCTTTAGTGATTTTTTATCAAAAAATTATATATTTTTTTTAACGAGAGGAATTCAAAAATACAATAAAAAATTTGACTAAAGATGATTTTTTTTTTTTGTATTTAGTAATTCAAAATTTTTAATTAAATGGTAAATTGTTTTTATTAAAAGTAAAATTTTCAAAAAAACAAGAAACTAAAAAACGCCAATATCCAGACCGGCTCTAAGAATTTCAAGTGGTC
>BRYE01000018.1:1122500-1130000 GCA_030159115.1 Actinidia arguta var. hypoleuca | reverse complement strand
ACATAGGGAACTTTGAATATTATCACATTTATATATTTGGAAAACTTATGCTTGGGCCATTTTTATTTTTTTTTTGAAAGTTAGAAAAAAAATTAAACTAAAATGTTTTTTTTTGACTAAATTATAATTATATGAAAATGTAATTTATTGGACAGAAAAGGCGCTGACGCGGAGATAACGCAGGCGCGTGGGCCCATGGGATGTTTATGGCGCGGGGGCTCACTCGTCTTCTACCTCTTGCCTCGTGGATCTTTCACGCAAAAAGGGTAACGACGTGTGTGGGCGTGTGTGGTTTTGTTTGACGATTGTGTTTGATGATTTGGAATCACCTCTTCGATACGAACACAATGGTGCTATCAAAGGACGATTAGGAGCAAATTTTGACAAGGTTCGAGACTCGAAAGTGGCTGGTTTGGAGTTGTTGATGGGTTGCAGAATGTTGAGGCTGTATTTGGTTGTGATTAGGTATGGTGGTCGGCGGGTTGTTTTTCGCCGATGAGTACCGGAACGTTGCTGGGGTTTCACAGAAGGATTAGGCCACCAGACATGGCTTTGATACCATGTTTGAAGAAATTGTAGAGAGAGAGAGAGAGAGAATCTCTGTATATTGTATTGAGTGAATGAATAATACACACGAGCCCTCTTTATATAAAGGAATATCAAAAATAAATAGTTTACATAAGGAAACAACAATAATATAAATAAAATAACGTATCAATTAGAATATATTTTAAGTATCAATTAAGAAGATATTCAAAATATATTATGTATCAGAATATATTCTGAATACATACAAAAGATATGGTACAATTATTCTAGCATATAGGATACCAAATGGATTTGATTGAGGTATGACAAGTGCTATTGATCCAATATATGGGATATATATATATAGGTTGCCAAATGAATTGTTAAATCGTGATTGAGGTATGAAAAGTGCTATTGGCCCAATATTTGGGACATATCCAAGTTCAATAAATTTACGTCTTTTGTCTTTTAATAGGATTTTCAATAAGAATATCAAAATTAGAAATGTCAATTTTTTTATGGCTTATATGATATTTTGACATCTACAACATGACATTTCAAAAATCTTACACTCCAACCAAAATGCCAAATTTATTATTTTTATTTAAGTTTTTTAACCTTTATTTTCAAATGTCCAAGAATATTACTTTGGAAAACATCCTTTTTGGCCCACTAAATTTGGCAAGTGTATTGTCGGAGCGCTGAAGATGTCAATTATTGGATCACGGACCTAGTACAAAATCGGGGACAACCTCCTTCAAATAAGAAGACCCACCAGAAAATTGCAGCTGGCCCACAGAAGCCCAATATCCGACCCGAAATACTGACCTTTGACCCCAAAAAAGCCCATTTAACTTGACATGTGCGTCTAGTAAGGGTGAAAAAACAAACAAAAACCAAAGCACTAATGACTAAACTACGATAAAAACGAACTAAATCGGCGATTTTCAGCCCTCACTGGTCAGTTTGTGGATCTGCAAAATTCCAATTTTTGATTTTGGTCCGATCTGAAAAAAGAAAAACCCAGATCAGACCAATATCTATCTATCTACATTAGGATATATATATATATATATATATATATATATAACACATTTGATCTCGATCGTCCACTCAAATCAAGCCCTAACCAACTTAGACCGACTAAAATCGACCCAACTGAAGTGGACTGAAACCGACCAGTATGATACCATTTTTTTTCGATTTTGGTCCTCTAATATATCGGAACAAGCCCTATTAATTTTAATAATTTTGAGACCGGATGGATGAAATCCAACCCCTAGCGCTTACGTAAGTTGTATTTGAGTTTTGGAGTTCGGAGGTCTAACATCATCCAACTCTTTTTTGGGTGATGGGTTCAAATCACTAATGGGTCAAAAAACTCACCTTGAACCCATCATTAGGTCGTGTTTGGAAGAAGATTTGTGTAGAGAAAAGAAAATGTATGAGATTTTTTATTCTCTCAAGATTTTTATTTATTTTTTTTTTAAAAATTCATATTTGCTTCTTCATCTCTACATTCAAGAAATACCATAAAATTATTTATAAATATTTATATAAATTTTCAGAATTCAGTAATAACACATTTAACCGAATCAATCAAACTGAATCATTGACTTACCTGTTTTTAATTTAATTTATTTATTTTATTATTGCATATGTACTTCACATGGGGCCCATGTATAGTTGGCCCACAGCCCCAGCATTAGAGACCCATTGACCCATCGTGGGTGGGTGGGTCAATGATGGATACTTTCTAAATTATTTTTGGATCAATATCATTTTTTTTCCAAATAAAAAAAAAAAGTAAGAATTTACATTACAACTCAATGATGGTGTGGTTCAACCATAATTAATGTCCAACGTAGATTGGATTTATTTGACGATTTGTTTTTTGTTTTTTGTTTTTTTATTTTTTGTCGTGATGCAAATTGGGAATATATATATATATATATATATATATATATGAAATAGTTCATTGAAAATATTTAATTACCAATTTGGAAATAGTTAAAGTACATTAAATAATATCCACACATGACTGCCATGGATCAAACTGGATCTCAATTTTCAATCCCTCAGGGCTTGTTTGTTAACTGTTTTATTTTTATTTTTATTTTTTTATTTTTATTTTATTTTTTTATAAATAAAAATAGAGAACTTGTTTGTGTTGTAAAAAATAAATGAAAATAACACAAAACAGTTTTCACTATTTTTGAAAATAGTGAAAACAAGAAAAAGATATTTTTATTTTGTTTTCAAAAAAATTTCATCTAAAATTTTTTCATCACCCTCCACTACTACCTCCTCCTCCTCCACCTCCACCACCACCGCCGCCGCCGCCGCCACCTCCTCCTCCACCACTATCACCACCGCCAACTATCACCGCCACGTCCTCCACCTCCACCTCCACCTTCACCTCCACCTTTTTTTAAAATAGTTTAAAAAAAGTGAATACAAACACATTTTAATTTTTAAATAGTTTAAAAATAAATGAACACAAATATATTTTTAGTTTCTATTTTACAAAAAACAAAACAAAACGAAAATTAAACAAACACAAAAAATAAAAAAGTAAAAACGTTACCAAACATCACCTAAGATACCCTTAACCCATCCATTTCTTTGTGTAACCAGATCTCCTAATTTAAAATCTCTCTCTCTCTCTCTCTCTCTCTCATGTGTACACACATTTAGATATGCATAACTTGTTATGTGGGTGCTTATTGTTATTTGAATTAATTATGTTAGAATTTAATTATTCAAAAATAAAAGTCAAAAAATATTTTTAAATTGTATTTGACCCATAAACAAGAAGCAGAAGTTGTGACAGCCACACTTTTTAAAACAATAAAACAAAAACTGTAGCATAAATACCAATGAAGGATGCAATATGACTTGATGCATTGAAATTGCCACAAGATTTGTGAAATAATAACCCTAGCTCTTAACCTCTTAGGGATGTATAAGATACAAACTGTCTCTCTTATAAATTAGGAAATCTATAGCCCATTGCTATGAGGAGGTGTATGCAATTGTTATAAATATAAACTTCTCGCTTTAGCTAGAAATAAAAGTTGATAAATTATTTGCAATTACTATGAGATTATGAATTTAAACAGCTGAATTATGTTTGCTGGAAAGCTGTAATGTAGTTTTCTCTTATGAATTTGCTATAATGCCTTTACCCTTACTCCAACAAAAAAAGTATTTAACTTTTTTAATTAAAATACATCAACAAGGAAAAAAAAACCCTACATTTTTATGAAAATTTAACAACAAAAAAGAGAGAAAAAAAGTATATGTGCGTATGTCGAGAGAGAGGAGAGAATGATCCAAAGAATTAAGGAAGTCAGATTGGTTGGTTTTTAACGAGAGCGTATTTATTATTAAGTCAAACAAACATTGGGTATTTGGTCATTTTACTTTTATATCTGGGTAACAAGTAGAGTAAAAACTGAGAAGTAAGAGTTGTGTAGCTTCTAAAAAATAATTATTTCATCCTTCAAAAAAGTTGAAAAAAGCAATCGCAAACATTTAAAAAAACAATTGTAGTTAAAAGCTGAGAAGCTGCTAAAAAAGCAATTGCAAACCCCTCTGATATTTCCATGTAATGACCACTTGTTTGGATATTCTTATGGACATCTTTATTAATTCCCTCTTAATTTTGCTACATTAGCTAACTACAGAGAGAGAGAGAGAGACCGCTACCACCCTAATAAACTTCCAAGGGATGCAATCAAGCAAGAATGAAGAAACAAGGACATTTCAAATGCAGTTGAATCGAGTAAAAATCAAATTTGTTTTTTATTGTGAAACCCAAGTTCTTATGAAAATTTTAAGAAATGTTTCCAATACTTGTTCGAAATTCTAGTATAATATAGATAATTTTTCAGAGAATGTTTTGAAAAACATTGTGAAATCTTTTTAAAAACTCACAATTCTTAGCTTGTGCTATATTTTTCGTGCTCTCGTATTTTAGTATTCTTCTATTTGATTTTACGGCATAAGTTTTTTAATTCTTCTAATACTTCTTATTTATATTCTTATGGCATTTAATAATTTCTCCTATAAATTAATACCATACTTTAGTTTTATTTTCAATATATTTTTCTGATTTAGACATTATTTTTAAACCGCATTTCTCGTTTCCTTTTTCCATATCATATTTCGTTTTTGTTTTTTGTTTACGGACTATAATCCAGGAGATTAATTTTGGTGTTGATAGTATA
The DNA here is from genome assembly GCA_030159115.1 of Actinidia arguta var. hypoleuca. NCBI lineage: Eukaryota > Viridiplantae > Streptophyta > Magnoliopsida > Ericales > Actinidiaceae > Actinidia > Actinidia arguta. The sequence goes on along the minus strand of BRYE01000018.1, from coordinate 1,125,240 downwards.
GAAGAATTACCTTATCTTAATAGGGAGCTACTAGAATACACAATTTCAAAACTGATGCATGTAGTGCGCTCATGTATAATATTACCCCAATAAATTGTAACATTTACTTATGACGATCGAAACAAAAAAAATACAATTTTTCTTTATTATAAAATGTTGTAACATTTACAACAATGAGACGTAACAAAATATTTTTAATATATATCCCCATAACATTCACCATGTTGAGAATGTTGACAACCTTCAGCAGAATGCCAGCACGGTTTGGATTGCGAACCACATTTAGTGTTTCTGCATGAGTATTTTCGGCATCTCAATTTTAACTCTTTAAATAGAATAGTGTATGCGTTTTTATGGTTTTACGAGAACTTTGTGAGACATTTTTATGATCGAGAAAAACTCTATATTCTGTCTTTTCAATATAGTGATTTGATGTAGCTCTCCGAGGACGTAGGCACAATTTGTCGAATCTTGTGTATTTGTGTGTTATTATTTTTATTTCTTGTATCTATTTTCATTTGCTTTGCGATTTCTATGATTCTTAGTTTTCAAAATCCGTGCGGTTTAGGGATCAAATATGTAATTGATTCCCAACACACCACAACTGATCGTAATATTTGTTGGTACACATGGTGTGTACTATAAATTTTGCCCTGTTAATATTATGCTCAATAATTAATTTATTCATTCGATCTCTTTGTAAAGTTTTGTTTAATGAGTATTTGTTTTTAGTTTGGTACTAGGCTGGGAAGCTTTATTTATGAAAAATATTGCAAGTAGGATCCATTTGGTAATATTTAAAAGTCAAGTTTTTTAAGTTTGCTATCAAAAAAGTCAAATTTTTTGACTTTTTGACTTTTCTAGTTTTATTTTAGCTAAAAATAAGTAAAAATGAAAAAGCAAAAAAGTCATTTTTTTTTAGCTTTTTTGATTATAAACTTAAAAAAAAATAAGTCAAAAAACTGATACCAAACGGAGCCGTAATCACCACACTTGGGTGGATCCATTCCCAAAGTCAAAACTATATGCTACATAGCTTTGAGACAAATAAAAAAAAAAAACAGAAAAAGAACAATAATTATGGAATTCGGACTACAAGATTGTGTGTGAGAGAGAAATTTTGATTATGCTAAATGAATTATTGTCATGAATGCTGAATTGAAATTAATAGAACATAATGAAGTCTAAAATTTATTTAATTGCCTGAATGATACAAGAAAGTTGGTTTTGTAAATAAGTCTTCAAGACCGAATGCAACTTTAGAAACAATATAAAACGATATAAAGCCAGACTTATTTTCAAAGGAGATATGAATTTTAAAATAATCTTAATATTGTTACCTAATTAACAACTCATAAATTAAAAATCTTGAAATATCATAATTTTTACATAATCATATCTTTGGTCTTGAAACTTTAATCTCCAATCTTCAATTTTGGTGGAAAAGAGTTTTCATCTCTTAGGCCTCTATTCACTCTATCAGTATCCTTAGTTGATAGAATATATAAAACCGAATGATCTTTTATAAGCAAAGAGAAATGATCAGTTTCCTTATTCAATTAGAATTCTACTTTTCATCAAAGTAAGAGTATTGGAAATTGGAAACTCGCTTTCATCTATTGACCAATAATATAAAAACTTAAAGCTAAATATATGAATCTCATTAAACCGTAATTATATACATGCCATATATATTATGGGGCCAAATAAATGATTCAATCAAATATTTATTCTTACAAGTTACAAGAGAGAGAATCAGTGGTGGTATGGCCCTGGGATCCAGTGTGGTCCAACTTCCAGGCATGCATGATGCTTATCTAGTCTAGTTTTAAAAAGGATCATAATCCAGCTGTGTTGTGACAAAACTTTTTCAGATCAGAGAGTTGTGATTGTGAAGAGAGCAGAGCATGTGAATTCATGGAATTGTGTTCCCTTTCAGACAAAAATTCATATCCAACAAATTAAAAAGACACTCAGACCAGATCATATAAATATTCTTTTTTAACTAGTGCAAAGGGGGCCCCACTTCCCATTCAAGTGTGTGCTATGGCCCTATGGGGAATTGGGGGGAAGGTTGGCTGCAATACACATACTTTGAGGCTTCGGTTGGTTGGTTAGAATAAGAAGTTTGAATATAATGATAATTTCGTAAGATTAGAAATGTTGATTCTAATATCTAGTTTCAAAAATATCGAAATGAACATTCTAATAGACTTGTTATTACTTCACTTTTAAGTCTTTAAAAAACGATGATTCCCTAATTAATATAAGTTAGGGATAACCCACCATCAATTGGCCACCACTGTCATTGCCGCCACCACCAAGCACCAACACCAATTACAACCACACATTCAAATATCATTTGAATGATTTTTAAGAGGGTGGAACGAGTATATATGGACTACTTATTATTCTAGTGTACCAAACATAAGAATTGAAATGTAGTTCCATTACTATGACTATCATGTGAGATTTGTTTATGACTTCATAATTTGATTAGGTATATCTGTAGAGCTTGTTGAGAAGATAATTCATATATAAATTTAATTTTATCGGATGCCAATAACCATAGGATGAAATTACATTTGTAGTTAATTCTCAAAATCATTCACAACGTTTATTTTTTAAGACAAACATAATATAATCACGTGACTATCAAATATTAATAATCAACTTGATACTTTTCAAGGACAATTAACCTAACGAGCTTATAAAATGAACGGAGTCTATCACATCATCA
>BRYE01000018.1:1097500-1107500 GCA_030159115.1 Actinidia arguta var. hypoleuca | reverse complement strand
TAGTTTTTATGATATTTTTCTATGTAAAAAAATTTAAAAAAATATATAAGAAAAATAATTTTTTAGTTTTTTTTTGTTACTCTTTATTTCGGGTACACAATTTAGCTGTTAAATTGGCACTCTTAAACCAAATTGTTTGACTGCAATAAGTGGCAAACAACCAGTACATTAATAATGATGTGGGATTAAAATAAAGGAGAGATTCACGTTTTAAACAAAATGGTAAACTTTAAGGTATTAAATAAGAGGCTTTGGGACTTTAATCCTTATTTTCTACCAATGTGGAATTAAAATGAAGGAGAGACTCACGGTTTAAACAAAATGATAAAATGAGAGACATACGGTTTAAACAAAATGATAAAATGAGAGACATTAAATAGGAGGTCTTGGGGTTTCAAATCTTTCTTTCTACCGATGTGAGATTAAAATAAAGGATAGGAGTTCGTGAGAGAATGCCATCTAGGAGAGAGAAATAATAATTTTTTGTCTCGTGATGCTACACAATATTACTTGATGGGCTTCACATAAATTAATATGGCGCGTAAATTGACACATCCAATAGTATCTAAATGTGGTGCATAAACGTGATATATGCAATATTATTGTTATTTCAAATTCAGTTGGAATTTTTGCAAGATAAGCTTTGTGTGTGTGTGTGTGTGTGTGTGTGTGTGTGTGTGTGTGTATAAGAATATTACAAGTCAGGCCTAACAAAGACAATGGGGAATGGAGAGGGAATAGATTAAGCTGACCTAATATGTCTGCCTCACACTTTCCAAATTTCCAAGAAACTACCAGGTGTATGACTGAATATTAGAAAAACAGAGATTTTATGTGTATGAGAAAAAAAAAAAAAAAAATATATATATATATATATATATATATATATATATTCAGAAAAATGAGAAAAAATAAAGTGTATTATATATACTCAATTACAGTGTGATACAGAGTATAAATCACGCTCAAAATAAATCTGATTTCCATTTTTGTAAAGAGCATCTGAATCTATATATATATATATATATATATATATATATATATATATATATATATTCAGAAAAATGAGAAAAAATAAAGTGTGTAATATATACTCAATTACAGTGTGATACAGAGTATAAATCACGCTCAAAATAAATCTGATTTCCATTTTTGTAAAGAGCATCTGAATCTACATGTCATTATTATTGGAAAAAGTAGTGTGAAATGGAAACTTTGATGTCAATAGCCGAATAGCGTGGCGGGCCTATTATTTTCCTTCTAGATGTGACCATCACCAACCAGCCCCACACGACACGCTTAGAATTGTACGGGTAAAAGGGATTGCTTATTAGTTATTAGTTATCCAAGCCTTTTTCTTACCGGGTCAAAAAAGAAAAACAAAATACGTAACCAAATATATACATATTGTAACTTTACTTTATTCTAATTGTCTGATTGAATGTCACTTTTCATCTCTATTAAAATTTATCGCTACCACCACAACCTTTGTCATTCCACTTAAATTCCACTTTAAATAATGACGAAATTAGCCACGGCAATAAGAGTTGCAGTGCGACGTGAATTTTGTCAATAAAACGTGAAAATTGAAGGTAGGCGGTGACGGTGAGAGTTGGCGGTGGAAGCGGGAGGTGGTGAGAGGCACCAATGGAAGGTGAAGGTGGAGGTAGAAGAAGGTGACTTCTCTTTTTATTTTTCTCTTCTCCTTTCTCTGGAAAATTTAATAATAAAATAAGGATATTTTATTAACTTTGTCATTAAATCAAATGGTTTTAACGGATAGGGGATACCAATTTAATTTTAAAAAGTAAAAGAGGTACAATGTTATTTCATATTAATATTGGGGTGTCAATGAAATTTACCCTAAATATTAATGTGTTCTCAAAAGAAGTGTTTGTCTACGAAAAATGAAAAAATACGTTCAAAGGCAATTAATTCCACTTTTTGGCGAATTATGTTTAGGATTTTCTTTTTCTTTCTTTTGAAAAAATATTTATGTTTCTTTTTCTTTTGCAATAGTTTTCGAATTTGAAGTAAAAAAAAAATTAGAATTCAAAATGAATAGTTCAATTTCACTTAGTTACGTAAGATTCACACGCTTAAATAAATCTTAATTATTCATTTAATTTTTTTTTTCTTCGTCCGATTTCTCTTAATACAGTGTATTCGTACCTTTTGTTCAAAAATTGAATGGTTCCTGTGACCACTTCAAATGAAAATAAAGCGAAAAACAAAGTCTAGCTTTTGAATCTTCTGGTCATTGCGTCCAAAGTAGGCACAAAGAACATCATTCTTTCTTCTTTTACTCGATCGACTTTTCTCAATCGCGTAAGCAGCTTTTGAAAGGGTAAATTTCACCCCTCGTCCCTGTGCTTAGGCAAGATTTCACTTTGGTTTCCGTAATCTTAATTTGAATGAATTAGGACCCTAAAATTTATAATCAATTTTGATGTTGTTCCTCCGTCCAAATCTGTTAAAAATATTATCAAAAAATGCTAAGAAGGAAAGATGCAAAAAAGGAACTATGCAATTATTGTTAGCACTTTTACCCTTCTGAAAGTCAGGTGAAGACACGAGCATATGCCTAGAAATATACATCATATAATGGGTACTGTCATGATCTCATCTTGAAACCATTTGAGAAATTCACATACCCCTTTTGACTAGAACACAGCTTATCTGAAGTTTAATGTTTGAACTGTACTGTGCAGTCAAAGTATTTTGAGCTCTATTTTGAATTCATTTGGGTGATTCAAACGGTTCATATTGTAAACTATGTCGTGAAGATTATACTGTAAAAAATCACGTTGATCGAATACAAATCAATACCGGTTCAATACCGGTTATATCTATTTATCTTGATATTGATCGAGTATTGATTTGCATCTAATTAACATAATTTTTTCACAGTATTAAACTTTTCAATAAGGTCTACAAAAGTAACAGGTTGGATCATCAATGGACTCAAATAGAATTCAAAATGCTTGAACTGCGGAGTGCAATCCAAAATTTTAAGTTCAGACAAGCTGCCTCCTTTAGCTAATAATTTATACACTATTTTTTTTTATCAAATATAATTTTTGTTTTTTTAAATGTGAAAACTACCCTTTCTATTAAAAGTAAATAATTAGAAGTGTAGATATACGAGGTGGAATAAATTAGGTAATTAGCAAGAATGATAAAAACTTAAGAAAATTACATAAAAAAATCTCAGGGTTTGATTAGAAAAATAAATTAAACTTACAATTTTAATGGTAGCAAATCAAAATATTTAGTTTTAATCTGGTAACAATTTAAATCATTATTTAGTTTTCGACCACCTAGGGTTAACGGAACCCACTAGTTTCTATCTAAAATGTACTGAAATCACATCTTATAATTTTTTTTCTCTTTAAAGCCCTAATAGTATAAAATTGCAATACAAATTTGGTCTCTTTAATACAAATATAACAGACTCTCTAATGTAGCTCCATAAAAAGCCGTTTCCGTACATTTTGCATAAAAACCATTTGGTTCCGCTAACACTAAGTAGATAAAGACTACCAAATGATTTAAATTGTTACTGAATTAAAATTATAAAGTTTAATTTGTTATAAATAAAACTGTATAATTTAATTTGTTCTTATGGTCAAACCTTGAGTTTTTTTTTTTTTTTTTTTAATTTTTCCTAAAAATTTTGTTGTTACTTTAAATAATAATGACAAATAGTAAAGCTTACAGTGAATTTGAAGTAAAAAAACCAACACCAACCCATTAAATGACAAAATATAAGAATACAAAAGATTTACACACATATGATTCAGATCCACGTAACCCACATGAGGAGTTAACATAGCAGGTTTTTCCATAAGCCATTTATTGTGTGTGTGTGTGTGTGTGTGTGTGTGTGTGTGTGAGAGAGAGAGAGAGAGAGAGAGAGAGAGAGAGAGAGAGAGAATTGTGTTTGTGTTGGTGTGGGTGTGGGTGTGGGGGTGAAAGAGAGAGGCTTCCCAAGACTGAGTCTCAAAAAAGGTACCCATCAGCTAGACTATACTATTCTGCTACATTGAATTCTCTCAAAAGTCCTCGTCCTTGCATTTACGAAGGATTTATATGTGCCTTCAATGATACTTTTCTTCTTTTCCTTGTATTTTCTCAACAATAACAAGAATAAGATGGAAACCATCTCTACTTCAAATACCATCAGATAATGTGACGTAAAGAACACTGGCAAAGAAAACTTTACAAATTTCCAATGAAAATTAGCCAAGAATAATCTACTATAGCCACCACGTGGGAAAAATGACTGCTTAGCTATGAAAAATAGACGCTAAAGACGTGTTGAACTACCAACAAGAATGCATTCCTCCATCTATCCCTGCGTATACACGATAATCAGAAATGTAAATACATTGAGTAAGAAAAAATTAGATAATTGGCAAAAATGATGAAAGACTGTTGTAACTTTTTTATATAATAAAGAGAAAAAAAAAGAGTAGAGTTTACTCGATGAAAATTGAAATGGGAAAATCATCACCCACCCCTTAAATGCTAAAATATAAGAATACGACAAAGAAAAAAGTTACAAACACACTAATTCGTACACACATTTATACAAGCTCTCACACGAGTTTTGTGGATCCCCACACTATTATATGATTTATGTCGATTCCACAAATTCACGTGACGTAGTTTGTACAAATATGTTAGTAGCATTATTGTACAAGAAATATATAAAAACAGATCTTGGATAAAATGAACCCCTAGTACAACAGCCATTAAATTGTGTGTGTGTCGTGTGCATGTGTGTCAGAGAGAGAGAGAGAGTTCCTAAAAAGGGGGCACAAAACAGGTATCTATCAGCAAGAGTATACCCTTTCTGCTACATTGAATTCTCTCAAGGCCTCATCCTGGCATATATGGATGCTTTATATGTGCCTTCAATGCTCTACTCGTTTTCTTCTTTTCCTTGTATTGTCACAACAATTTCAAAAAAAATTCATTACTTGATCAAGAGCAATAGGAATAAAGGTCAAATTGTTGCTCTCACCCTTTCGGATGGTTCTAGAACTACCTCCCACCAGGAGGTCAGTGAAGCTTTTATTGAGTTCTATAATAATCTGCTTGGATCCAGCACCTCATGTGCTCCAATAGACAACAGCATTTTGATGGATGGGATGCATGCGAATGGGGACCAAGCTATGGAATTGACTAGAGCAGTCTCTGAGGATGAAATCCAGGAGGCCTTGTTCAGTATAGGAGATGATAAAGCCCCTGGGCCTGATGGATATTCTGCTCAATTCTTTAAGAGGGCCTGGGGGATAGTAGGAACAAATTTTTGTGAAGCCATTAAGGAATTCTTTTCCTCAGGTCAGATTCTCAAACAAATGAATCACTCAGTGATTGCCTTGGTTCCAAAGATCAGTAATGCATCAAAACTAAAAGAGTTTAGGCCAATAGCATGCTGCAATGTATCGTATAAGGTGATCTCAAAAATCATGGCTGCCAAACTTGCTCTAATTCTTCCAAACATGATAGATCCAGCCCAGGTTGCCTTTGTCCAAGGTAGGGGTATGGTAGAGAACATTTACCTAGTCCAGGAACTCCTCAATAGATATGGCTGGAGTAGGATATCTCCTAGGTGCATCATGAAGATAGATCTAAGGAAGGCCTATGACACCATCAATTGGGACTTTGTGAAGGATATGCTCACAGGATTGGATTTCCCTAGTATGTTTGTAGGATGGGTTATGTAGTGCATTTCAACAACCTCATACTCTATCTCTATAAATGGTTCTATGCATGGATTCTTTAAGAGTCATCAAGGTATAAGGCAAGGGGACCCTATTTCCCCCTTCCTTTTTGTCTTATGTTTGGAATATCTTTCTAGGAGTCTGAATCAACTTAGGGACAGCAGAGTCTTTAATTTCCACCCCAAGTGTCAAGGCCTAAATATTACACATTTGGCTTTCGCGGATGATCTTATTCTGTTCTTAAGAGATGCTGTAACATCAGTCCAGCTCTTATTGAACAAATTGGGGAGTTTTGGAGACTATTCTGGGCTGAGAGTTAGCATGCAAAAATCCAACTTATTTGCTGCAGGTATCCCAAGGGATGACCTTGAGATCATCAAAAGCTTGTCTAGCTTCTCTGAAGGCAGATTCCCATTTCGATACTTAGGATTGCCTATTGCCACCACAAAACTAACAATTGCCCAATTTCACCCCTTCACAGACAGGATTGCAAGGTATATTAACTTTCTTATGCTGGTAGATGCGAAATGATCAGATCAATTCTTCAAGGAGTTGAGTGCTTTTGGTTTTCCAGTTTACCCATCCCTGCTGGGATAAGGGAGAGGCTTACCCGAATGTGTAGAAATTTCTTATGGGGGGTCAGTGCTATGTGGCTAAAAAGGCATTGGTTGCTTGGGAATTCAGCTGTCTTCCCAAAATGGAAGGAGGATTAGGGTTTAAGAACTTAGAAGCCTGGAATTTGGCCTTGCTTTCTAAGAACCTATAGAACATTCAAGACACAAGATTCTTTGTAGGTTAAATGGATTCACCAGAATTACCTACAGAATTCTTTAATATGGGACTACAATGGTAGGAAGCAAGATTCTACAATGATGAAACAAGTGCTATTCATTAGAGATAAAAAAAAATTTCATTAGAGATAAAATTTTGGCAGTAGAGGGATCTATGCAGGCAGGTAAACATAGATTGGAGCAATGGGTATTAGATGGAGGATTTAGATCAAAAGCAGCATATGAATTTTTCAGACCTCGGAGGGGTAACCTCACTTGGCCAAAAGTGGTCTGGCATAACTGTATCACTCCTAAGCATTCATCATCCTTTGGCTAGGGCTAAAGCACAGATTGCTTACGAGAGATAAGATGCAAGATTTCTCTGAAGATAGGATATGCCCATTATGCAATGCTATAGATGAATCAATAGATCACTTGTTCTTTAAATGCACTGTGGGTAATCAGGTGTGGGTCCATATCAAGCAATGATTGGGCATATCCCGAGCCATGAACACCTTGAAGGCTGCTGCAAAGTGGCTCTTTAAGGAGGCTAAGGGTACGACGATTAAAGCTAGAGCCAAAAGGATAGCGTTTGCATGCACAGTTTACTACATTTGGAAGGCTAGAAATGAGAGGATATTTGAAGGCATTATCAAACAACCAAAGGATATCATTAGACGCGTACAAATCCAGGTGTATAGGGTTATTTATAACCTCTATCCAAACATATCTGGAATCTGATGGGTCTCTATTTTATGGTGTGATTACTGAGGTTTGATATGCTTTTGTTATGCTTGGTTGCTGTTATGGCTTATTCTAAGTTTTTATTACTGTTTGATGTGCTGAGCTTTGTTGATAGTTTAGCATTTGTGCTGCTCCTAAGGCCTGGTGCAGTCTGTACTCTTGTAGCTTGGTTGATTGATCTCTATTCTCTGGGTTTGCTGCTATTATATAATCTTGCATCTGAGATCTGCCTGATGTGGCTGCGTTTATCTGCTGCTTCTGGATGTCTAGTGTGCTGTTGAGGTTCTGTTTACCTGTTTCATGAGGCTGGCTCAATTCTATGCTATCCCTGTTGTTGGCTGCTGTGTTGTATCGCTGGTGTATCTCTGGTGTTGCTGCTAAGGCTTATGGCCATTAGCTGTGATTGGATCAATTCTATGCTTGTGCTTGTGCTGTTGCTGCGGGGCTTTTGAGTCTCAAATCCCTGTTTCTGCTCGCAAGGGTGATGCTGCTCCTGTGGTGAAGCTAAGATTTGATCTCCTATCTATTAACTGCTCGGATGTTCATTCTTCTGATGCTGTGATGGTCTGCTTCAAGGATTGGTCAAGTTACCAATTATTCACCTGCTGCTGGTCAGTTCCTGTTTGTTGCTGCTCTGCTCATTCACGGTGATCTCTTCCGGTAGTGGCTTAATGCCCTACTGGTAGTCCCCAATCCAGTAGCTAGTTCAGGTCAGGTTTTGCTCTTTATTTCTTTTTCTTTTAGATGGGCTTTCTTTAAGCCCAGTTTGGAGCTCTGGGCTCTTAGGCCATGTCCCTTTTTGGTTTCTTTTCTTTAATTAAAAAAAAAGAAAGATAGATAGATAGATGGGCTTTTCTTTAAGCCTAGTTAGGTGCTCTGGGCTCATAAGCCTTGTTAAAAAAAATAGATGGGCTCTTCTTTAAGCCCAATTAGGTGCTTTGGGCTCTTAGGCCTGTTCCTTTTTGGTTTCTTTTCTTTTTATTAAAAAAAAACGCGCTAGGCTTTTTTTAAGGCTTGGTTTTGGTTTGTTGTTCCCTGGCCTGGTCCAGTCTTGCTCTGTTGGTGCTGCTCCTTAGGCTGTTGTTGTGGCTGCTGGTCTGGGATGCTGAGAATGCCTAGCTTCATTGATTGTAGTTGCTGTGTGCTGGTCTGGGTTGCTGAGAATGCCAAGCTCTATTGTTGATGTGGGCCTGATTTAGTTCACATTTTGTTTGCTGAGCCTGGGCCGGTTTCAGATCCTATGTTTGTTGATGCTGCTCTATGCTGTTGAAGTGGTTGTTGCCTCTGTTGCTGCTTCAGTTGATGCTGTTGTTGCGGTAGGGTCCTTGTTGGTGCTGTTCATGCTTCAGTCTGCTGCTTTAGATTGGTTTCAGTTCTCTGTTATCACTGGCTGCTAATGCCAGATACTTTGCTGCTTCTATGGTTGATAAGTGCAATGTTTATTTGTACTGCGTCTATCACATTTCTCCAGTTCCCATGTCCTAAGCTGGGGACTAATGTAATCAGACTATAGATTTATTGCTGGCTGCTGTGGTGATGTTGGGCTCTTTGTTCGTCACTCTTGTAGCCTTAGGTGTTCCTTAGTTATGCTAGTTTGTATTTTTCCAACCTCAGTTGTTGGTTTTCATTCTTTGGTCCCGGTTGTGGGAGTTTGTGTCACTTGCCCTGCTTTGTGGCAGTGTTCTATTTTCTGGCCCTTGTATTGGCCTTATATCTTGTTTAGGCCTTGTGCCTTTTGTCCACCTTTCAAGTATATCCGGAGGTTCCACTTTTGATCAATATATTCATTTATTTACCTGATAAAAAAAAAAAAAAATGCCCAATAAGCATTTCCACTTGTTAGAGCTATTTTGGTATTAACCAAACCATTTTTTGACTAGTTACAATGCAAAAATATCAAAAAAATAGCTATGTTGATCCACTAATCCAATGCCATTTTGGAAAAACCAAATTTATTGTCAATTTTTGACAATTAGATTCATTCCCCAAAAAATATATATTGCGATCATGATGTAACCGTTGCTGACTTGGCATATTTGGCTTTGCTAATGCGACACAAAATTTGGAAAGGGTTTTGCCTCGCCACATAGATGCAACCCAAAGAACTTAACTGCTTAATCTTGCATAGGTTCCTGAAGACAGCAAAAAAGAGGAACAACACTCTTAGATTACAAAATTTTGTAGATGAAACTATCAAAACCATCTCTACTTCAAATACCATCAGAAAATTCGGTGTAAAGAACATTGGCAAAGAAAAGTCGAAAGCTAAATCTACAGCAGAGCATCCACACCAACTCAAAACAACAATATGCAAATATAAAACTGCTCATCACATTCGAAGCATCGACATAAACAGATCGAGTTCTTTTACGATTCACTTGAATACGTATGGCTGTGAGAACAAATTTAGAACATTCATGAACGATTGTCGAAAACTATAACTTCATAACACACAACTCATAGGACAACAAATTTCACTCATTTCCAATGAAAATAAAAATAGCCAACAATAATCTATGATAGTCAGATTTCCCCAAAGGGAAAAATGGCTGTCTTGGCTATTAAAAGTAGGACGCCAAAGACATGTGTTGAACTACCAATAAGAATACATGCCTCGATCCATCCTGTATGCACGATAGTCATAGTGTGCTAAATTGCAAATCTTGCATGGTTTCCAATTGCAAATTAGAGGAAAATATGTTATAGATAGCAAAACTAAATAAATAAAGTTCATAAAACATTAAACTGTTTCAA
>BRYE01000018.1:1087500-1090000 GCA_030159115.1 Actinidia arguta var. hypoleuca | reverse complement strand
CGAATTCAACCTTTGTCGTTTTGTGTCAAACGCTGAAGAAAATAAAGCAAGTGATGTGATTATACTTACCTGTATCATCTCGTTCCGGAGAGTCAACTAAAATACCTGAATTAGACAGAAAATAGAGAACCATGATAATTTCTTAATGCTTCTAGATCTGCAAACGATTACACGGTAGGAGGTGCAGTTCACAAAAACACTAAAACTTATTTACAAACCATATCTGTAAACCAATGTAGAATATTGGCTGCTTAAGTCCCTCACCCCACTCTACTAAACCAAAATGTGTTCAAAGAATCATGTGCCCATAAAAAGAAATGGCCATGCCATTCAAATGTCTCAAACAAGTTTACTAAGAAAAGTACTTGAATGACTATATATAGTTATAAGCAATGAATTCCAAATAACTACATGTCCAACAAAATGAACCAGCTAATAGATGCACATTATTATGTTTAAAGACACATTTACAGATAACAGGATTCCACTTCTACTGGTACTGTAATTCGCCTTTTGAATGGCATGAAGTTATTATGGATGCAATATTTTGGCCCCCAATAGTATTTCATGTTAATGAAGATCTACTTTTAAAACTTCCAATTAACTGAATACATGCATACAAACAATTGTAAACTATTTGTCTACAGTCATAACTAATTTTCATGCTAGGCCAGTAAAAATACAGATATACAAAAACTGAACTGATCTGCTTAATAGAGTTTATGAGTTTAAATTAAATCCCAAACAACATTACCACTTCCATTGCAGAGGTACAAATAGTTTAAAAATGGTTCACAGTATCTCCCAAGTTTGACAAATCGGCCGTGAGATCCTATAGGCTAAAACTCCAAGGTATCTAAACATGATTATCATCACACAGACATTTATGGTGTGTCAAACTTGGGAGGTATAAAACAGTTCCACGGAACATTATTCTTGGGTCCTATTGTCATTGTCCCAGACACGTTATATAAACAGGACCACCATCACATAGGCATTCAGTTAAGCACGTGGGAGCTTTGCTATACTATCATGTAAAGAATCAACATTACATGTCAAATTACATAAACCAGGTTGGTAATTTATCAGAGGATGGGGAAAGTAAATGGGGAAGGAATAGACATGCCTTGATAGAGTTAAGGTGTTTCAACTTGATAAAAAATGAGGTGAATATAGGAAAATATCTCACTCATTCCCATAATTTATCTGAATGGGATGGAAATTGCCTGGTGCAGGCACTCCATAAACTATGTGACAGTTGGATATTCCGCAACCCATGGAAACAATATGAGGTCGACCGTTTGCTGGAACATGTGGTTGCTGTAGGCCAAGATTTCCAGTGGATAAGTTGTTAACTGAACTGCAAATGAGAGGTGTTAAATAATGATGAGTATGCCAAGTGCCAACCTCACCACAGTTATGATTATGATTAAGCTTACCTTATTCGGTGTAACCCTGTGATTTCCTTTTCGTTAAGCTCTTTAATGTGTGAAGTACCAATATCAACTGCACCACAACATGGGTCTAGACCGTCTGGGTATGGGTACCAATTACCGTCACAACTATTAGAAACACTACCCAAGAAAGGAACAAAGGATCAGTATTTAAATTTGTTTATTGAGCGTATCAATGTCTGAGAAGCCATTTTGGATGTAAACTTGACCTTCGGGAAGTGATAAAGATAAGTCGGACAGAATGGTACTTTGGCCATGACTTGGTCCACATATAATGGATATCATGAGATAAAATGAATCAGCCAACTTGTGTACTTAATAGACGTTAGTCATATTACACCCGATAACTATCTCTGGGTCCATGCAACTTAAATCCTTGCTACATCTTCTTGGGAGAATAAGAGAAAGGGAATCACTTTTGAGCCAATTCAAAGGTTGCAAATACAATCAGTACCGTAATCTCAAAGAAACCAGTACCATAACCTCAAAGAAACCACAATACTCATTCGAACTTCCAAAGAGTACTGCAAACAGATATTTGAAAGGGAACATGAGCCATATGGAGCATACAAATAATACATATGAGATTATGCAACAAGAATTACTCTATAAATTTCACAGAAAAAAGGGCATTTCGGAAAAACCTCAAAATAAAGGTACGAAAAGAATTAATCATGTTAATATCATGCGAGTAAAAACACGTACCTGGAGTCATTTTATTTTTTCACTAGGCAAGCGATAGAATAAAAAATGAGGAGGGAGACTAACACATATCCGGAGAACTTAAGCCACACTGTAATCTTACTAAATCAGGTTCCTATACTCCATAAAAGGATCATGAGCAGATTGATCATGCTTCTTGAATGTAGAACCTTTTAAAATGTTCAAAATCTCAGAGATAACTGTAATATTCATTTGTCTTAATATCCAAATAAGAATACGGGATTGAAGAGATCATCTAGGTGAGAAACGTGCAATCATTTCATGGTATCCAGTACAAATAATAATGAAATGTATGCGAGCAATACCGCCTCAGTTAACAATTT
>BRYE01000018.1:1012500-1015000 GCA_030159115.1 Actinidia arguta var. hypoleuca | reverse complement strand
TTCTAGTTGTCACTTCAGGTTTAGGTCTTCCTTGTTAGCTTTTTGGTAGGAAAGACGGTCACATGAAGAATGCCCTACCAATGAATAGAATTGTCTACAAGATCAACAATTTCGTTCTTCATTTATGAGAGCAACTGGTTTGATATTTAAAACTATTATCATGACACAAAAGACAAAGAGAGAAAGAAAAAGATATATAGCTTTGATAAAGGTGAGATGACAAGGTTCTAGAGCTTGGTATATAACACCACGAGAAAGAATGTCTTCTGGCCATTAAGAGTGATACGGGCGAGTGCAAAAGAAAAAAGGTAGATAAAGACCATAGCCAAAAGCAAGCGATTCCTGGGCCAGAACGAGAGTTGAGGTGGCAGGGAAGGGTGTGAAGTACTAGACTA
Source organism: Actinidia arguta var. hypoleuca (assembly GCA_030159115.1). NCBI lineage: Eukaryota > Viridiplantae > Streptophyta > Magnoliopsida > Ericales > Actinidiaceae > Actinidia > Actinidia arguta. The sequence goes on along the minus strand of BRYE01000018.1, from coordinate 1,014,605 downwards.
ATTGAAGATGCTCACCAGTCATTGGCTATTTGTTGATAGAGTCGAGGGGATATAAAGAAGAGGACAGTGGGACTAGTCAGATCATAAAAGCTTGGGGAAAAAGACGAAAGAGGTCCATAAGTTTACATTGTGTATGTGCTGAACACTCTTACCGAATAATGTCCTAAATATAAAAGCCAGCCTATTAACAAGCGAATGATAAAGAAAGATATCAAAAGATAGAAAGACATAAATATACCTCTTAGAAGTGAATAAAACACCAGAAGTAACTAATTATATATAAGTCCCTTAAGAATAAAAGATGAAAAAGGCTTTATTAATATGATTTAACAAGGCTTTATTAATATGAAATTTGAAGTGACCTCTTAGAAGTGGCATCGCTAGGAATAAACAAGGCTTTAAAAAATGCGTTCATCCTCCGTCTTTCTTCTGATCTTTTTTTAGAAGTGTATAGTTTTCTTTCCTTGTTTATTCATATCGTGGCTTTGGTCACGGAGTTCATTATATTTAAATTTGGTAGGGATGCATCTGCAGTCAGTCCCGCTCTCGACAACATCAATTTACATTTTGTTGTTTAGGTTGTTAGGAGTGTTTGTTTATAAAACAATTCCTTTGAGAAGTTATGAACACTTGATTTAGTTTTTATTCTATAAGCTTACATTTTCGAACTACTAGCTTTTGACAAGATCCTATCAAGTATTGAATAGTTTACTTTTGTAGCTAGTCTCCTTGTAAGATTAAGCTTTTTTGCTTGGAGATGCTTTCAAAGCATTTAGTAGGAAGGTCCAATCTTTGGAAAAAGATTATGCACCTTGTCTATAGGATGTTGTTTAGGAAAGGATATAAAAGCGAATAAAAAGGAAGAAATGTGCCATGGGTAATTATAACTTATGCTTCAGACTGACGTTTATTATATATGATGTTAGATCATCTGATGTTTCTTGCATGCCTTGGTGCCTCCTATCGTTCTTAATCCTTATCCTTAAATCTTAAATTCGAGTTGGTCATTTCTCTTAATAATATGAACATTTTCACCTCATGCCTTTTCCCTTACAATTCTAATGGGCAAATCTCTCTCTCTCTCTCTCTCTCTCTCTCTCTCTCTCTCTCTCTCTCTCATGATTTTGTTGTTTCGATTATTTTGAAGCTGAATTGGTTCACTAGTGATTTTTATATTCTGAATTTTGATCCACAATTTGTTATTGTAAAAATCAATTCTTCTTCTCATGGGTTCACAAGTGCATTCTCAAGCTCGGGATTGCAATATAGGCTCCTCAACTGTTTTTTGTAATCGAGAATCTAGTGAAAGACAAATGAATGCAAGATTTGAGGCTGTCATACCTTCCTAATTACAACAAGGAAGAATACAAATACAACTATCTAAGAGGATTTTGATCTTATTTTGGCCTTTACTATTGACACCTATAGCCTATTGAAATATGCAAGCATTAATAGTATCTATTAGTAGTACCTCTGAAGACTAAAGTTAGAATTATTTCCTTTTTTTGTGCGAATTAGCTATCTTTTAGTGGAACTTCTCTTTTCTATGTGCAATCTTCGGTTCCTTTTGGTTTTTAATAACTGGTCCTCTACCTAGAATCATGTATGTTGCAATATTTTGATGACTTGTAGCTTCTGCATATTAAATATTACTTTGTTTATTGGAGACTTTGTCCAACGCATTAAAAGTTCTCAACCAAACGCAGTATGAAGGTAATCATTTTTATATTGTATTCTTTTTTTTCTTCTATAAATATCCTTTTTGGGGTGGGGTGGGGGCAATTTATGCAAAAAATTGTAGTTCATATTTTGACTTATTGATTATTTTGTTGCATCACCTGGCATGCTCTTTGTTTTATGCATAATCTTTATTTTCATTACTAAAGCAAAATCAACCTTGTTGCTTTAATGAAGAGGTAATCTACTTCTTCATAATGTGAGCAGTTAGATGCTCTACGAGTTTCCATAGAGATGAGGAGGTCTTGAACAGTGCAAGGATAGATCCTAGATTTTCAACTTTGGGTTAGCATCATTTTTAGTCACATCATTTTCTAAGGTTTTAATTGGTACTTAGGTTGCTCATATCGATTTATGCTGTTGCATGT
>BRYE01000018.1:995000-997500 GCA_030159115.1 Actinidia arguta var. hypoleuca | reverse complement strand
ATATATATAAGAAAACCCTAACAAGAGTAGTTAGTCTATTTTTCTAAATTACCCTTATAACACCGTACCATACCGCTCGATACGCTGCGCTCCTCTCGCTTTGCTCCACTCCACTCAGCATCTGTCCTTTTCTTAGAACTTGTTGGTGTCTCTCCATATTAAACATATGAGCCACAAGTTCCAACAAACTAAATTACCTCTTTTAGTTGTTAGATGACAAGAAGGTGTGCACCCCTAATTGGTGTGCTACGAAAAATCAGGCAATCAAACCCTAAATGTTCACAGTCAATATTGAACTAAAGGGAAAGTGGGAAACTAATGAGTGAATTGGTGGGTATGATTGGATGTAGGATATGCACTGAATTGGTAGTTTTCAACTGACCTACTATTTTGTTTGTTGATAACTGTCGGAGGGAAACATTCTTATATAAATTCAAGATAAACTAATGAGTTTTTAGACAGAGAGACAAAGTTATGAATTATACGAGTAATTGAGTAAACTATGCTGAGCAGCTCAGGATGTGAATAGGTATACACCCATCAAGTTGTGAACGTGAATCAATATTGGGGGTGGGGTGGGGTGTCAAAAGATACAAAAAATTATGGTGAGTGATGAACAAGTATCAATGTTTCTCCTTCTTCTTGCTCACATATTTAAAATTTTGAGTTAAATGACCAGGTGCAAGTTTTAGTAGGCATTTCATAATAACTTTAATTCTGTTATACGTCTTCGAAGATATTTATTAGCTAGTTAAAATGCCGTAGTCTGTTCCAGCGAACCGGAGAACTCAAGCGAAGAAAGGTGGAGATTGTTTGCTGTAATACTTACTACTAAGTACATTTTTAGTAGGCAATTCAAGGAGAGTCGAACTTGACCCTCTTTAATGGGAGAAATGCGGCCCAAGTAGCTTTTTATTCCCATGGATCAATTTTATTTATACATATATGTAAGGGGACACATTAGATGACAATGTAATCTGGCCTTGCTAGGGTGGGACCTCCGCTGAGCTACCTCCAAGAAGCAAGCTCGGTGGTCTCTCGCGCCGGAGCTTGGTTGAGACACCGTTGGGCACTGACCTTGCTAGGGTGGAGACCTACGTCGAGCCCATGCTACAGAGCGAGCTTGAAGGTCCTCTGTGCCAGAGCTCGGAGCAGTCATTACTAAAGATGTACTGTCCGAGCTAAAGCCTTTGTTACATCCGAGGTGCCACAATGAAGAGAGTTCGGAACAATAACTACTCTAGAAGCTTGGGCAAGGGGCAATGGCCGACGGTATTCCCAAGGGATGTCCCGGAACAAAAGGTGACTTGCACGTCAGAGTTCCTTCTGATAACCCCGCGCCCGGATGAAGACGTTGGCAGTTGATCATGAGCTACTAGCCACGCCGTAGGGGCATGGCTGGGTCAGCCATCTATTCACTGACACAGCAGTTGGCGAGTACAAACACGCTCCAAGCCGCAGTCTGTCGAGTGACTAAAACGACCAGCGCGTCGAGTCACGCACCGAGTTAGAGAATAAAGTAGAACACTGTTGTTCTCAAAGAGGTAGGTAAAACTTGGCTATCAGACCATACATACTTTTTTTTTCTTTCTCTAAGATTCCGGACGTCTAACTTGATTGTCGGAGAGCCGTTTCCCCAAAAAAACTCCGGCGGCCGGTCTCACTATTCTTGTGGTTGCAATCTAGGTATTGCTAGTTGACCGGACGAAGGGTTAGAACTACTTACGTAGTCATAGAACCTCCGCGAGTGTCTATCCTCGATTTACTCTATCTCCATCATATAATCGTAACCTATAATATCTATTTGTTTATTTGTGTTTCGATTGATGCCCGACACCAGGTTAGGTTGCTTTCTCTTATCTTCTGCTCTGTTTCCTCTTTTTTAAAAGCTCTCTCTCTACTCAGCAGCTATGTCTGCATCATGCACTAATGTAAAGGTGCTCTAACCAGTGCAGATTATGCTCTTATTTTATTTAAAAATGTCTTTTGTTTTTTCCTCCTGGATCATACTTTTGAATCTTTGTTACGGTAAATCCATGAATTTATTCTTTTACTGCCATTCGCATGTAATCAGACTTAAATTCTAGAACAGTATATTTTTAATGCTTATACCTTACCAGATTATTATACTCTCTTTGTTCCCTTTTATTTGTACCTTTATAGGAATCAAACTTTGTAAGAAACTTTTTAACTTTCTTAATTTGCCCAATAACATATACTCATTTCCAGAGTGACACTTCATTTTTTGAGAATGTAATGATTTTGTTCAGCATTCAATGCACTCATTATTCCCTTTTTTTTAGTTTTGTTATTGATTGTACTTTATTAGAACTTGGAGTTTTAATCTCGTTACTTGAATTTGAGAAGGTAAAGGTAAAAAGAAAATGCTAGTACATTTTATCTATTAAAAGTGGACAGTGGATAAATATTTAGGGACAACCCAAAAAGAATAGTGGACAATTAAAAAGGAACGGAGTTAGTATGAACTATTGATGATTCT
>BRYE01000018.1:915000-917500 GCA_030159115.1 Actinidia arguta var. hypoleuca | reverse complement strand
AAAAAAGTTGCATGCTATTGCGTAGTTGTAAAATATTGTACATGTACCGTTTTTAGCCAAAACCGATACAGTAAATATTTAATTTTGTACCGTTTATTTTGTTGGTCTGTATTGGTATTTTTAAAAAATATTGATACAATACCGGTTGTGTCGTGTGTGTACCGTTAAACAATTTATATAGATATTAATATTTTTATATATTTAAAGTACTAATAGCGATAAATACCAAAACGGTATTCGAAAACATACCAGTATCGAATATCAAGTCTTCTGCTCTTTTAATTGCAATTTGGCCGGGTGGACAACGATTTCAAAGATCAAATGATTGAAGGGCCAAAGTGAAAATCCAATACTTTGAGTGTGTAAAGTATATTTACATCCCCCAAAATACTCGTACGCAGGGACGGATGCAGCTCATGCCCAGGGGGTCAGCTGCCCCCCCTCAAGTTTGAATTTTTTTTTTTGCCTATAGTTCTAGAAAAAAATTTCAATTTGCCCCCCCTCAAAATTATAAAAGCCCCCCCCAAAAAAATTCAACAGTTGCCCCCCTGAAGTATTTTCTTGGCTCCGCCACTGCTCGTACGCGGTACAACCCTACAAGATGTTGAAAGAGGCTCCCTGACTCGGTGGTGCTTCGGAGGCGTTGCAGAAGCAAAACCTTTTCCCCAACCCCTGACATGGGATGCGTGGAGATGGGACTGCTATTTACTTTCTTTGGGTAAATTTGTTCCGTAAATTGCTACGCGTCCCTCCCCTGACACGCCCCCCTCCTGTCCGCCCTTGTCCCCTTGTGATTTTACGATTATACCCCTCCCCCTTAAATGTTTTTCCACCCTTATCCCCCAAGCAAAATTAATTTTTTTTTTTATGCTGCATTTTTCTTTTCTTTTCAATTAATCTCTTTTTTTTTCAGTTGCGTTTTTTTCCCTTCAATTCATCCCCTTTTTTATATAGTTTTGTTTATTAATTTTATTTATTTTTTAATCAATTTAAATTACCCTAATTTAAAAAAACTAAAGACAAAAAAAAGATTATTTTACTTGATAAATTAACTATTTTTTTTAAAAAAAATTGGATAAGTTTTTTTTTTAGTTTTATGTACTTTTTTTTTTCTTTTATTAGTTTTTATTTATTTATTTAATCAATTTTTTTAAAAAATTTTGACACGTGTCAAAACCTCCCCCACTTTAAAGTTATTCAAAAAAAAAATAATAAAAAAATAAAACTTAAAAAAAACTAATAAATTTTTTTAAAAAAACACAAAACTAAAAAAAATTAATAAAAAATCAGAGTGAGAGAGAGAGAGAGCAGTGGGTGTGGTCCCTGTGGGGGAAAATCTACAACTAAAAAATAAAAGAAAGATTACAATTATAAAAATAATTAAAAAAATAATAATAAAAACAAAAGAAACAAAACTAAAAAAAAAAATTGAAAAGAAAAAAAACACTAAAAAAAAGACTTGAGAGAGAGAGAGAGAGAGAGAGAGAGATGTTTTTTGGCAATTTGGTCTAGAATTCTTGTCAATTTGGTCTTAGTTTATAAGTTGGATCCAATTATTTGACAAAGAATATTCACGGGGTATGGAAGTTTTTTGGCTGAATTATATAAACACTCCATAAGCTACTATTTTTTTTATCACTTTTACCTCTGCATCTAAAAAATAACTCATTTACATTCCCTTAACTATTGAAAGTTATTACTTCTACCCTTTTGTTTGTATTCCGTCCAAAATTCTGTTAAAACTTGATCACATGATCCCCATGTGACTAGTTATATACTTTTTATGCCAAATATATCCTTTGTTTTATAGAAAAAATATCCTATGCCTACATTTAGATATCATGTAAAGTTTGACTTGAGAACTTTTATGGTTGCGTTTTTTAATTTTTAATTTTTTTCTTCTCTGTTTGTTACTTAATTGTTCAATGAACAAAAACAATATTGTACTCATATTTATTTATTGTTAGTTTTTATTTTTATAGTTTTATAAGAAATTCTTATTTGGCATAAAAAATATAGGAGTGAGAAGAGTGGATAGAGAGAAAGAGTTTGTATAGAGAGAGTCAAAAGAGAGCAATTGAAGTATATATATAGGTATAGAGTTTTTTCCCTCCAAATAAGCCATTTTTAACAAAATTTTGGACGAAATACTAATAGAGGGGTGAAAGTGATAACTTTCAATAGCTAAAAAGTATAAATGAACATTTTTTTTAAATGAGGAGTGAAGGTGATAAAAATGATAGTTTAAGAGTTGTTTATATAATTAAGCCAAGTTTTTTTTCCAAACTTTGGAAAATAAAATCTTATCCACTTTGACTCTTAAATGTTATTCTTTTTTAACTTCTTTACGTTCCATTTGGATTGGGGGAAGAGGGGAAAATGACGAATTAGGAGGAAAAGTTAGTAGTTATTACGAGTGTTTTGTTGTAGGTGATATTGTATTAAAATATAATTATTCAAAAATAGAAGTTGAAAAGTCTTAAACTGACTTTTAAAATAT
>BRYE01000018.1:880000-882500 GCA_030159115.1 Actinidia arguta var. hypoleuca | reverse complement strand
CAAGAAAAAACAAAAATGTAATCATATAATGGATACTAGTAGTTTACCGTGGTTACGAGCATTAAGTAAAATATATATATATCACTTCTTAAGCGTATTTTTTAGAGTTTTATAATTTAAAAAATAGGTAAAATATAAACATTATATAAAAGATACATTGCACACATATACGAAGAGATATATGATTTTTAAAAAGTGCAGGATAATGTTCGATAAATTAATAACCTATGTTTATTGGTGTCATCTTAAAATCATTATACTTTCTAAAATTAATTTAGAAAGTTAAAAAGGCAAATCACCAAATAGGAAACCTTTAAAGTATAGGATAATGTTCTTAATTGGAATGCACAGGGTATTTTATTTTCATTTCCTCACTAAAATCATAATCCAAATATAGCCTTATCTGCTACTGTTTCCAAATTTATCTTTTGTGAATTTTTTTTATCATTTAATTAAATTTTTTATATTTTGTATGTTACTCTTGACGAGATACGAGGAATCTGAAAATGCAAGAAATTCACTAAAAATACAAAAATAACTAATTGGTTGAGTAAAAATAGATTTAATTAAATTTTTAATATTTTGTCTGTTACTCTTGACGAGATACGAGGAATTTGAAAATGCAAGAAATTCACTAAAAATACAAAAATAGCTAATTGGTTGAGTAAAAATAAAAATTTTTAGTCTTTAAGTGATTTTTTTTTCAAATTAGATAACAAAAAATTATCTCTGTATTTGACACAATTTAAGTGCATGATATTCTAATGTTGAGCCATAACTAAACTCCCCACCCACCCCACCCGCCACCCTCTCTCTCTCTCTCTCTCTCTCTCTCTCTCTCTGTTTTAGCAGAGGTGAGCAGCATTGAGTGGGAATTCATAAACATAAGTGAGCAAGAAGAAGATATGATATACAGAATGTACAAGCTTGATGGAGACAGGTAAATAAATTGATCTGCGATTGGTTTGTGTTTGTTTATCATGAAAATAGTATTTAAAAATAAAGCAAGAAAATTAAGTTTTTTGTATAACTCAGATAAGCATGCTAACATTAACATAAGAAAACTTTTATTAGTAACTTCCCATTTTGCCCTTAATTTTTCACTTTCCAATTCTAATTCAAATTGTATGCTAAGGATAGTATAGTGACTATAAAAAAAAATTACAACTTGCTTACAAAACTTTCATCTTACCCAGATGAATATGAGAAAATACATTGTCTTTTTTTTTCACTTCACTTTTTTGTATTATTTTAACTTTATTATAATTTTCTTTCTAATAAAACGAGCCCTTAAATACCCAATTTGGGTAGCCTCTTACATGGCTAATCACGTGTATTATGTGATCGATCATAATGTAATTATTTTTATATATGCCACATCTATAGTATTCATATGTGGTATATAAATATGATCACTATAATATTATCCATTTATATACGGTTTGCGGTTTTTTACTCATTTTCGGTAATTCATCATCAAAGTGGATCTAGTATGGCTTCTTTTTCTAAGCAGAAATGCACAATTACAGGAAATCTTTTTTTTAAAAAAAACAAAGTTGTATTTTACGTTTTGTACCTGGCTGTATTAAAGTATCTGCATTCGCCTATTTAAATTTGAGGCAAATTATAACTCAAAAAGAACATATTCTATCTCTATTCTAATTCTATTTTCTTTACTATTTTTTATTTTATTCTACAAGTTTTTTTCCTTCAATGGTCATAGTTTTGAAATGGTCACATTATTCCAACAGTGATATTTTTTAAATGATATATTTTTAAAATGATCATATTATTTTAACAATGTTATTTTTTTATAAAGTATATTTTTATAAATATCATATAATTATATTTTTATATGTTCTCGTAAAATAAAGTTACAAGACTTTTAATTAAACGATATATGGATAGAATGACCAAGTCTAGAAAATTAATTGATATAGCGGGTCAGGTTCAGGGACTGAAGGCTAAAGAAATAGAAAGGTTCTGGTTAATGAGACATAGTGAAGGGTTTGCCACCAGGCGAAAAGGGTTATTATTAACCAACACCCATTTTAACAAGTCTTCTTGAAGCTTTATGATTTTTTGTTTTTTTGTGTTTTGTGTTAGAGAAATATGATGGCTTCCCTCTTTTTCGCTCTTTCTTCTCTTCCCTTCCGCTTAAGTGCTTGTTGGAATGAATTAATTTGATGGGTCTTCTTAGGCAGTGTTTGGAACATTGAGGACAGAAATGGAAAAGAAAAGAAAGTAATTGAAAGATAAATACTAAGTGAGAAAAGAAAAGGAAGAATAGTGCTTTCTCACCTGAATGAGAAAAGAAAAAAAAATAATTTTGGTTTCTCACTATCATGTTTGGATGAATAAAAAAGTAAATCATGTGAGATAGGATCAATAGAGAGATTTATTTTTCTTTCTTTGTATTTTAGTGGGTAATCTTGATATTATAAATAATATACAATCAAATATTTTTATTTCTCACCATTTTTTACCAAATTTTACCATT
>BRYE01000018.1:835000-837500 GCA_030159115.1 Actinidia arguta var. hypoleuca | reverse complement strand
ATGGTGTTGGGTGACAGTTGGTGGACAACATCAAGAGGGATGAGTGGTTGCTCGGGTTAGGATAGTTTTTTGTCTTGTGTTTGGGGATGGTTTTTAGGTGTTATTGGGTGTTGGGTATAGGTTTGGTTATTGAATTTTGGGGTGGGTATTAGGAATGAGTTTGGTTTAAGTTTGTTGAATATAATATGGCATGGCTCCACTTGTTCAATTCTATTAACATATTAAAGTGAGTTTAGTGATTGCATTTCATTGCAAACAATTCAAGAGTTGAAGGTGTAATGTGAGAAATTATTAGTTAAAGGACCAAAGTAGTAATCAATTCATACTTTAAAGGAAGAAAAAGCAAATCATTAAAATACTTATCGAGATTTAATAATTTTTACTCTTTATTTTTGTTTGAAATTTATCCTTCATTTTTTTCTCTGAATAAGTGTCCTAATTATCGGAATAAAGCTTTTAAAAGGGTCACAATTCGACATTATTTTTCTAATCATTTATGCGAAAACTAATTTTTGCCTTCAAGTTATATACGTGAAACCTGTGGAGGGTTCAATTGTATCGGGTTCATAGTTTTATTTATTCAATTTAAAAAATTAGGGTTAACTGTTACTAATCTCAAATTCTAATTTTTTTATTAATTGTCCAATTTTTAGATATAGCTGTCATTTATATAAATTGTTTGTAAATGAAAATAGTTATTAGGAGACACTTCAATAAAAGACAAATATCCAAGAATATTAGAATAAATTAAATAAAAAGGTTAATGAAATGAAAGAGAAATAAAAAAAGGAATGATATTTTATAACAATAAGAAAGAGAGGGAAAAATGATAATAATAGCTTTAGAACCTGAAAGTTTTAAGATCGACCGATGAAGAGCAAGAACAGCAATATGGCTGATAAGGGTCGGACCTTGCCGGTGGACCCGAACCTCCCTCGATGGATCGGCCAGAACTGTCGCCACAGCCTCTGCATCGTCGGCGTCGATTCTTACGTCGACAAGTTCCTCAACGACTCCTCTTCTCGCTCCGGTCCCCCCCCCCCCCCCCCCCCCCTCTCTCTACGCACACCTATATATATGTATACGCTCTTCAAATTGCTAAATAATTATAACTATCATCTCTAATTGGACGTATTGGTTGCGCCTTTCGTATGATCGAGTTTAATTTGTTGTTAAATTGTATATTGTTTTGATATTAACCGAACCCTACTTGAGTTTAAAGTATGAATTGATTACTACTTTGGCTCTTTAATTAATAATTTTCCACATTACACCTTCAACTCTTGAATTGTTTGCAATGAAATCCAATCGCTAATCTCCCTCTAATATGTTAATAGAATTGAACAAGTGGAGCCATCTCATATTATATTCAACAAACCAAAACCAAAACCAAAACCATTCCTGATACCCACACCCAAAATTCAATAACCAAACCTATACCCAACACCCAATTAACACCTAAATCGATCCCCAAAACAAGACAAACCCCTATCCTAACCACGGACGACCACTCATCCCTTTTGATGTTTCCAACAACTGTCGCTCAACACCATCATTCGGCTCTTTCGCAAGGCCACGACTATTGGAGTGGAACCAAGGTCTCTCTGTGTGGGTACGTGTGTTTATCAGTATTTGTGGTCGATGGGGGTGTTGATGATAGTGGTGTGAGAGTGGTGATGACAAGTGGAGGTGATGATGGTTATGGCCAGTGGCGGATTCAATAGAGGACCAGGAGGGGCAGTTGCACCCACTCAAGTTTGGAAAAAAAAAATTTTTGCCTATAATTCTAAGAAAAAAAATTTAATTTGCCTCCCCTTAAAATTATAAATGTCCCCCCCTCAAAAAAAAATTTCAACGGTTGCCCCCCCTGAAGTTATTTTCTGGCTCCGCCACTGGTTATGGTTGTGTGGTTAGAGATAATGTGGTTTTGTAGACTTTGGCATGTAGAGTTGACGATGGCAAGGACAATGGCAAGGGAAGTGGCATGCGGTTCCCAAGATAGTGACAAGGGGATAGTGGTGGAGGTCTAGAGGTGGAAGGGAGAGGGTTAGGGTATGGGAAGGTGGAGTTTTTGATTTTTGATTTGAGGTTAAGGTTTAGGGAAGTGAAATGGTTTTAGGAAAGTTGATTAGGATTTGAATGAAAGTTATCAATCACGTATTGGTAGATTATCATTTTTATTACTAGTACGGCACATATCGATACTAGTGCATTTCGTTATATCGTTTCTGATTCATCATCATTAATATTGTGCATATGTAATTATGTATAAGTTGTACCTGATTTAAAAAGTCACTTGGGAAAAGGAAGAAAAAATTACTTATAAACTATGTTTAATTTTTACCGGTGTTTATTAAAGTATCGCATCATATAATTATGATAGTTTGTATTATATAATTATTATCTATATAATACAAAAAGCAAATAGCTCCTTGCTTGAATAGAGAGAAAACTAAATTTGCGGGATTAGAGAGAGCTACATATGTATGTAATTGTTTTC
>BRYE01000018.1:807500-815000 GCA_030159115.1 Actinidia arguta var. hypoleuca | reverse complement strand
GCATTCTATAATTGAATGTTAACTTAGACTTCTCCCAACACTACATCTCAACTTCCATCATGCCTCCTGTAGTGATCAAAACTTAATCCTGATCCCTTCACTGTGATCCTTTCTCATTTGCCTAGTTTTTTATTTTTAAGGGAAATACTCGAAAATTAATAGGCAATACATATTGTTATCCATATTGTTTACTAGTTCTCAGTGCGAGCTTTTTTGTTTCTATATTATACTTATTACCTTGAAAGTGTTTTTTTTTTTGTCTTGGCTACATTGCACATTATATCAGTTTTTTCATATCACCAAGTAGGATGGGCATTTAATTAATTTCTTTTTTTTTTGTCCTCTTCTTTTATAAATGATTAGTATCATGAGATATTACTTGTTGCTATTCAAAACGTTTATGGAGTAATATTATAGTTACGTGACGTGCAGGTGGCATTTTATATGTTTATACGATGCTATGGAGCTTAAGGCATATGCCTTAGCTATCTAATGCAACCATCAGTGTCGTGTGTGGTAGTTGAGATCCTACATCTTTGATCTCTATCATTTGTATTTGTATGCTTTCATTCCTTTATCCCTAATAACGTACCATCCTTACTCTACGATCCCTTACAGACCTCACGTTATCCTCAGTTGTGACCTTTTCCCCAACTCCCGTTTGTAACCTTTTTTAGTTTTCACCCAGGTCCGCACTTTTTTTTCACCGACTTCTTGCAAATTCCCCAATTTTGTTCTCTTATGTTTTTTCATGAAATTTTATTATTAGAATAGCATTTTCAATTATCTCACTTTTTTTAGAAGTATTTGTCGACCTTTTTGCTTTCTAATGAAGCATAGTGATTGAGCATTAGGATTTTCAATACCTATGAGTTTTGAGAGGGTTTGCAGCAAAGTTGACGTATGAAGAAGCTTTTTTGTCGTTGACATAATTTGAGTCACTGCTACAACGAAAGATCAGCAACCATGGTGTAATTGGTTTAGTGGACTTTGTTGTATGGTTAAAAGTTTTAACAATGGAGGAATCAGGCAGAGTACTTAGTGGTTGGGATGGGTTTGCGGAAATGGACAAGACTTTATACCCTCAAAGAGAAAATTGATTGGCGAAATATTTGCAAGAGAAAATTAATTGACGCATAAATTAATTTTTTCTTCCAAAGAGTAGAGTTGAAGGTCTTGTCTATCTTCACAGTACCCGTTCCAATTACGAGTTCTATATTGTCAAAGCTTTTGGCTTCTGGCCATATACCGGAGGCTTTTAAGTCAATTACAACATCGTCGCAAAGTTAGTCTCTGGCCAAAGGCCACATTTCACGATAATCTTTAGATATTCTTGTGAGCAGGTGGTGTGAGGTTACTTGATCCTTCAACAAGGCTGTGACTCCCCGTGTTAACAAAGTTAGCTTCTTCCTCTATTAACTTTGCTGCAAACCCTCCCAAGACATCTTAGGTATAAAAGCTAACAACTACGGCTGCACGATTGGGAGTTTCATCCAAACTGATCGATAGAGAAGCTTCGCTGTCAGCTTGAGCAATTTGTGGCTCAAAAGGGTTGAAGTTGTTCATTTAGGGGGGAAGTGCAGGTGGTGTTATGCTGCTATTTCTAGAAAAAAAATTTTGGTTTTATAACACTTTTTTGAAAAATATTGCAAAAAAGAACACAATTGGAAAGATATTTAGGGAAATAACACATTTGGGAGAGTCGCTAATGACACTGGCGACTTAGGTAAAAAAATGATAAAAGTTGCTTTTTTTAGCCATTCTACTCTGTCACAAATAACTGTAATTCAACAATTCACAAATTGACTTAACACATTTAATAATTAAACTGAATACAACATAATTAAAAAAATAATATAAAAATTAATAAATATATAATTAAATGTAATAAAAAATCACATAACATTTTGTTATATTTAAATTAAAAACATAATTTTAACAATATTTATCAATTGCCTCATCTCGTGGAGGGGTTAGGGGTGCTCGTGGAGGGGTCTTCATTAAATTACATACGTTGTCCATTTTAACAAGTTTTCTTGTTACGACTCTTTTGACCGCATATGCTATATTTATTTTGTGAGTAACCCTCTCTAGCATCTATCTCATTATGAAAACGAGTTGATCTCATCCTTGTGGGATATCCATATACCACTGGCCCTGTATATTCACGCCACCGTGATGTATTAGGTATGGGTTGAAAATAAAGAGTATATGTAGTTTTGAATGACTCGTTGGAGAAGAAATGATCTACAAATTGCACGTAGTCAACATTTCGCAACGTGCTACATGCAGTAATGTGTGAATATGTGCGATGATATAATTGTCATTTATCACAATTGCAATTTGCCTTTTCAGTGTCAACTGTTTTCTGCAAATACCAGCTATTGAGGTGTCTCAACCTAAAATTAGCCCCTAGTAATATCAAATAAAGTTGTGAAATGTGATCTAGAAGTTAGGACATCTGGTGGTCACATCACTCACGTTCTAAAAATTCTTCAACATTGACTCTTCGCTCAACAAAAAACTTATTTGATATAAAAAATATCATCTGCACAATAGTCGTAATAGGCAATCCATAGACACTCTTTACAATATTGTCTAATAATGAATTTTTCTTCATAAACTCTAGTTTTATGGACGTTAGTTCAAACACATTTTAATATAATAAACTTTTTATTATTCTTACAAGTGATATAGTTTAAAAGTTATTAGAGACCCCAATACATGCACCAACAAAAAAAAATCCATGTAAAGAGAGAAGTTTTAGGATTTGTTTGGAACCTTAGCAAGGATATGGAAAAGAAAGAAAAATATTTCTCACCTTCCCTCGTTTGTTTCATAGTTTTGAAAGGGAAAACAAGTTTTAATTTAAAATTTTTCTTTTTAAATTCTTGTCATTTCTTTTCTCTTTGTTTATTTAAAATGTTTTTTACTCATTTTTTTCTCTTTCTTCTAAAATCAATTTATTTTCTTTCCATTGTCATATCATTTCTTTGCAAAATTGAACAAAGGGGAATAAACTAATTTTTCCTAAACTTTCCTAAAACAAACTACTTTATGAGTTACTTATAAATTGCACCGTTAGCTAGTGCTCAAAAAATAGGTTTTAGGGTGTCAATTATGGCTCGCACAATCTGGTAATTGGATTTCTGAGTTTGCTTTACGTTTCGTACTCTGTCAACATGTTTTCTTTCGACTTTTTTTGAAGTGTTGTGGAAGCAGGCACGTGGAATACACTGGACAGACATTTGTCATCAGCAACGTGTTTGATGAAATGCCTGAAAGAACTTCTATTTTAGTCCCATGGGATAGTGTAAGCAAAAAATCACAACCTGAAGGTAACGCCCCCCTTGTTCTGTTTTGAGTGCGTTTTTTATGCATGCGCTCTCGTAACTACTAACTACTGATAGGAGACGTTAACGAATTGGGACTTGTTAGGTCCTTCCCACACATGTATGTCATAATTGTGTAATTCTTTTTTACGGGTTTTAGGTGAATGGCGGAACATGATCTGACAAATAATATTAAGCGAATGTGTCTTGGGTTGGAGTTGCGGGAGCGTCATCGTGAGGGAAGAATTTGTTACTGGTTTAAAAAGACAACTA
This sequence comes from Actinidia arguta var. hypoleuca, assembly GCA_030159115.1. Lineage (NCBI taxonomy): Eukaryota > Viridiplantae > Streptophyta > Magnoliopsida > Ericales > Actinidiaceae > Actinidia > Actinidia arguta. The sequence continues at coordinate 811,395 of BRYE01000018.1, read as the reverse complement.
TAAAAGTAGTGAAACCTTTACTAAGTTTACTTACATTAATTTTGTTTTACGGGAGGTTGTAAAACATGATCAAATGACTTTGTAGTTGAGACTTAATTCAATCATTTGTACCCCAGTCGCAACATGTAGGTATGTTGAATGTCGTGTGTGTATCGTGAATTTGTGAAGAGGGGAGAAGATAGAAAAAAAGACATAATTGGAAATAACTAGAAGAAAATAAGTACATAATTGCCAAAAATATATTTTTTTGGGGGGGATTAGTTGCCTATAAAAATGAGTTTTTTACGAGTAACTCTATTTTATCAAATGCTCAGTGTAACATGATAATGTTTCAATAAGTGCAATTATGTTCATATATTTGGCAAGTTAGGTGGACGTTACTCTTATTGTGATTGATTTAAGTAGAGAGAACCACTACTTTAAATGTATCCCACCATTATTGAACCAAATCACATTGTGATTTGATGCTAAAAAATTATTATAATTCAGTCAAATGACTTAATAATGGTTAAAAATCAAGCTATTATGGTTGAAGAGAGAAGTTGTTGAGTGTAAGGTGCAAAAGAAATGGTCGGTGCATATCAAATTATCCATCAACCAAAAAATAAAAAACATTAATGGTTGGTTTCCTTAATCCAAACACATCCTATATGCTTGAGTTTTAGAGAATTTAACCCAATTATGTTCTCATTTCTCTTACTTTCAATCACACTCATATTTTTCAACTATATTCTTTTACATGAAGGCAGTTCTTGGCATTGAAGAACCCAATTTTATATATGCATAAAAACATACCAAATGTTAGGATTTAATGATGAAAAGTTATTCAACTGATTTCTGTTTTTGGTTCATGAACAGTAATTAGGTGCCCCCCCTTCATTACTCTACTGGTTGATTTGAGAGAATACCCTGTCTGCAATGCTATAGCACCATGGTATTATATTATAGCAACAATGTTGGGAGTCGTCATATTTATGTACTACATTTGAGTAATGATATACAAATATAATTTATATATAGAATTTTTATACATAACGTTGTTGCTTATTTACATCGTTCCATTGAAAATGAAAAAGTCCATTACTGTCATTCATAATTACAAAAATGCCCTTGTCACATTATTTTATATATGTTTTATGTATGAAAATTATGTATGGATACCATTTTCCATCATATTTGGATACCATCCCATTTGACACCTTAAATAACATTAACCATATGAAGGGATAAATCTACGATTTCTATTTTGGAGGTGCGAAATAATATGCAACAATAACTAAGAAAATTAACCAAGATTGAAGTACAATACCCAAATTTACTTGTACAAATTTGAATTTTCCTTAATCACTTTTTGAAATTGAGTTAATAATTATTCATTTCATCATATATTCTTTAAATTTATTTACACTCTGGGTGCGGATCTTTATAGTTTTGAAGTTACTTTACAAATTATAATATACTATTAAGAACTTATTTAGATTTTTAAAGGTCTGATTGCCCCCCACGCCACGCCCTCCTTAGATCTATTCTTGTTCATGTATTTACCAAGTTCATGTTTTGCTCATTCTTAGATTGTACCAAGTTTAATTCTAATTTTTGTGACTCCAATTAGACGGGATATAAAACACTTGACACCGCATCAGCTCACAAACTCCATAACCCAACTTTTATTTTTGTTAAGCTACTTATGCAAGCCATTATTCATTCAAGACTCTTATGCTTTACAAAACCAATATATAATTTTTTTGAGTGACTCAAAATTCTTCTTAAAATAACACAAGCATGTTAGAATGAACAAAATTTTCTTATTAATAAAATAAAAGGTGAAATACAATGGCCTTCCTTGAGATTTGCCTTTCATAAACAAAATACTCCTAATATTTAAAAAATTACAATGACCTCCCCTGAGGTTTGAAACTTGTAATAAATTTTCTCTAAAATACATTGAGCACCTCTGAGATTTTGGATTAATACACAAAGCACTCCTAACATACACTAACCACTCCATGGGTGTTTTGTGTATTAATCCGGAACTTCATAGGCAATCAGTGTAATTTTTAAAACGTCAGGGACATCAGTATTAAATACAAATTTTAAGAGAAATTATTATAATTTCTCAAATATCAGGGATATTTTATGCATTAACATGAAATCTCAGGGTGTCCTAAAATAAATATAGATGTGATTTGGATATTATATGATAAAGTTTGTGATGGAGAGATTGGCCATCATGTGGGTGTGGGTCCCATCACAAATTGGTCCCCTCAACCTCTTTACCCTTTTCAGTAGAAACAGTCTCCTGCTTCTTCATGCTTCCACAAATGTATGTACTCTCTCTTCTCAATTTGTTTTGGCTATTTATAAAAATCGAACAAAAATTGTACGGATTAAAAATTTTAATTTTTAAAATTTCAGATTACCTGACTGTGGAAAAATGGATATGTAACATCAATTTAAATAAAAAGGGGGCAAAATGAGAAGTTTACAAAAGATATCTAAAAAGAAAAAAAATGTCCATTTGTGGAAATCAGACAAAAATGGTCCACTTTAAAAAATTTAATTTTTTAAAATTACCCTTTAAAATTTCAGTTTTACCTAACAGTGAAAAAGTGAAAGTGTAGCCTAAATTCAAAGGGATGTTTGGTAACCTTTTTTTTTTGTGTGTGTTTGTTTTATATTTGTTTAGTTTTATTTATTTTTTTATAAAATAGAAATTAAAAATATATTTGTGTTCACTGTAATGTATGAGGAGGAGGCAGCGAGACTGCGGCGGCAGTGGGTGGTGGTTGTAGCGGTGGAGGTGGTGAAGATGATAAAAAATAGTGGTGGTGGTATAAGCGGTGGTGGTAGTGAAGGTGGTAAAAATAGTAGTGGTGGTGGTGTAGGTGGTAATTTTGTAAACAAAATAAAAATATAGTTTTATTATTTTTATTATTTGCAAAAATAGTTGTAATAATTTTGACTTGTTTTTATTTATAAATAACAACACAAATAATTTTTTTTTTTATATTTCTACCAAAAAATAAAATAAAAATAAAAAAATAAAAATTAAACACAATTAACAAACATCACCCAAATATAAAGTGGGCAAATGAAAAACTTACTAGAAAAGAGAAAAATGAACAAATAAATTTGAACTGGGTGTGTATTTGTGTGAAATATGCATACTATTATTGAATAGAAACACCCTATTTGGTGTAGATGAAGTTCACTCACACTTTTTAATGCTAAAAATATCCCACAACCATTTTACAATAATAACTGCTAGATAAAAAAAAAAATAATAACCGCTAAAAACAAATAACTTCACAACAATAATTGATAAAAAAATAAAATAATAAAATCAAATCAATCAACTTTCAAGAATCAGTTCTGATTAAATATCTTATTTCTGCACACGCATCGCGTGAGCACTTATCACTATTGTTGTATATTTATATATATATATGCATATTTTTATTTTAATAAATATCCTCAAGAAGATAATTACTCTGTATAAGGCAGAAGCTGCCATAAAATGCTATAGGGGTCTGACTGTTAAATCTCCACCCTTCCTTCCTTATCACACCACCCTCCTCTCTCTCTCTCTCTCTCTCTCTCTCTCTCTCTCTCTCTCTCTTCCTTAGCTTCAATGGTGAACTGAGTCCTCTTCGTTATCCACTCTCTCATTTGCTTTCACGGAGCTATATACTCTGTTTAAGTGTTGTTTCTGTTTTCACTTATTCAATGCAACATTAAAGATCCTTTTCTACCAATTCCTCTTTCCTAGGAGTTCTATAATTCTTCTGTCTGCTTTCTGGTAATTCTCTGAACTAACACTGGTCATTTTTGTCATTTTAATCCCATTTTTGTTAAATCTTTCAACTTTATTTGATTCATTTAATGAGGTTGGGAC
>BRYE01000018.1:757500-760000 GCA_030159115.1 Actinidia arguta var. hypoleuca | reverse complement strand
GCCAGCTTGTTTTGCAACGATTGCATAGTGATTAGTGGTAGTATAAATTAATTTTGAATGGAGAGGGTTTCAGAATGCAATTCTTTATGATCACCTCTAAAATTGGATGTTTTATCATAAAATTGCCGTGTTATTGCACTTATTTTCATGTTATCAATGTTTTATGGTGACCCTGGTCTGGGCAATAGCTTGGTTTAAGGATCGTCTGAGATTTACTAGATTTGGCAACTTCTTTCATTTCGTTCTTTCTACTCTTTGATAAGTAATATTTCCCTCCTCAAATCTGCATGTTTTACATAGCCAAGCCTTTTTTCCCCCTTCAGAAAGCTAATAGTTCTTAGATATAGGTGATCTTTCTGAAAGGGAAGGGGGATTGAGGTCGTGAATTCAGGTTGGATTCAAAGGCAATCAATCATCCTATCGATAACATGATGGTTGCAGTTAAAGCTTTAGCTCTCTTAGTTTTGGAGAATAATCGCATCTTCTCGGATGACAATCTCTCTTAAAGGGGAAATATATATATGGAAGAAGAAAAGAATAAAAAGGGAGAGACATAAGAGAAGATGTGGTTTAACTTGAATATTGACATTATAAAACCAGCAAAGTGGTTTACTATGCCTACTATATCGTACGAGTTGATAAGAAGTTAATAAAAAAGTAGTCATCTCATGCTGATTGACGTATTTGTTCTGGATTATTGTTTATCCGTGCCCTGTGCATTGATTTAGTGACAGATACAACATCTATTAATGAATAATGAGGATAGATTTGATGTTTGTTTTTGGACTTTGAATTCTTAAATATCAATTATGAAAACACTTGTTCATGGTGCTTATGGGCTTTAAAAGTTGTACCTGCTGGAATTGTATTTCAGTTGATATATTTTAGTAGTTACTTGATTGGGTTTAATACCCTTCCTTCCCCCTCCTCCCTTTCCTGAAACAACCCGTGGAACAGAACGAAAATATGAGGGCAAAAAAGAAGTTGGGTTCAAATAATGGTTAGCATTGGTGTTTCATTATAGTGGGCACATAGTCATATGAAACAACTGTTTTCTGGCAATATGCTTGACGAGGGGTTTGCTTACTATATTATTCAGAACAGAGCATGAAAAGCTAGTCTGACCAGCTTAAGGCCGCATAAAGCTCTTACAGTTCAGATGAATAAAAAAAGTAGCATGCATTCTAGGTATCTTGCATGATGTAAGTGGATCTGTGATTTACTTTGTGTTAACTGGGGATGGGTTATGGACGATATGTCACAAAGTTCTTATTAGTACCTTTATGGGAAAATGTGCAGATGTGCGAGATAGTTTCAACTTTCCACGATCCTTCTGTTTCATCCTTTATATATATCTTGTCTTTTGATTATTTTCCTTATTTCACAAAGACAATAAAAGATGTATGATTGTAGTTAAATCCTCTGGCAACAATTTCCGATCTGCCAAACATGCCTCTGCTATGAAACTTGAGGTCTTCAGCAATAAACATATGAATTAGGATGTGCTAGCAATAGCACTTTCCATGTTGCCACCAGAGCAAGCATTGAACACCATCACTCCATATTCCAAGAACAGTGCACTTTTGGTACCTGTTCACTATCATTGCACACTTCATCAACTACATTCCTTCTCCATTTTTGTTTCCTAGGGAGCTGGAGAAGTAAGCTAAACTCACAAGGTTTTGGACATAGCTTTATTTACGGTGTGTACTCCTGTAGAGAAGTCCTTTTGTTCCAATGAGTGGTTCAGACAACAACATGGTGGCATAGCTCATATATTTATTTCTCTTGCTGAATCCCGGCTTTAGAATAAGTAACATCACTACACGCATGGTTATTTATATTGTAGCATTAAAAAACGTGACCTTGGACAGCCTCTAGTCAAAGTTTCAGGTTTATGTATTAGGTGTGCATATCACTCATTAACTAATATCTTCCTATGGACTCGAACTTTCTTTTCTTCTTTTTGAAATGTTGGGAGAAAAATTCTCTACATGATGTATTTAGATCGAAGAAAAAACGGGGTTTTATGTAATGTGAAGTGCCCTAAAGCTTATCCAGTCTTTGCAACTAATGATCTATAATTTACTAACTTCTTTGCAACTTAGTTGTGTACTCTTAGCTGTGATATTAATTGAAGGGATATCATATTACACTTGAGATTTATGAATCGATGGCCAATTTTGTGATGTCCTCTACTATTACTTATGACTTTCTGTGCACCCAAAATCAAATATGTACTAGTCATTTGCCCATGGACTGTGTTGATTAATTTTCGTTTCTTTGAAGATATTTTAGTGTTTTCTTTTAGAGTATTCGCATGTGTCGGTTAAGTATTATGAGTTGAGGCTTTTTCTGGGATCTGAACTCCTTGCTTTATGTTTCGTTCTTTTGTACCGGTGTTTCTTCTAAACCCAAGCTTTTTTGTTGCGACCTCATGTGAAATGTGTATGATGGTGGGTTTCAGTTACTTTTACCTATTATTAGCTTGACTGGTTTC
>BRYE01000018.1:700000-705000 GCA_030159115.1 Actinidia arguta var. hypoleuca | reverse complement strand
TTGGAATCAATGCCATATTTTTGCCCCAAGTAGTTCCAAAAAATGTAAAGATGCGTAGGAAAGAGAAATTCAATATTTTCAAATTAGATTATATATAGCTAAATTGATGGAACTGTATAATCAATCCAATTTGATTTTTTCAGATACCCAAATAATATTTTAGCCAGATCAATTTGGGCTTGTACTTTCGGCCATAAGGATAAAGGAACAGGTAAAGTAACATGAATAAAAAAATTATTTCATATTCAATACAAGAAAAGTGGATTTTTATTCCTTTTTTATGTATATATATTTTAGTCAAAACCAAAATAGTTTAGATTTTTTAGCTAGGCCTGGAGTCAAGTTTTTTTTTTCATACAATGCATTTTTAAATTTATTAAAAACAACTTAACAGTAAAAGAGTGAATAAATTTTGGAAAAATCGGTTTTGGAACATAAATTTCATGTGACTTTGAGTTGAAAAAGATGGGGTTTCGATTCATCTATTTCGATGAAATGACGAAGGAATGTTCTCTCTTCCGTAAGATCTTTCTTACGGTATAAAGTATACTCAAAACAGATAAAGAATGAATAATACCTCAGAGCTAGCTAAATTAACTATATGTGGTGAAAAATATAGTTCAATCTCACATCATTTGTGGGAGAGGAGTGAGAGAATCATTTGGTGTTAATACATCATTATTGGGGTGTTATAAAAGCAACTAGGGCTGCTATTAGATAGTCATAAATTACTATGTAATGGTTATCAATCTTTTGAAATGAACGTTAGATGTTGCCATTTCTATATAAAGTCATTATTTTTTTTTATTTTTAACACAATAAAAAATATAAAGAGCACACATTACTTTGAGATAACATTCCTTTCAACTTCCTGTTTTTCCATAAGAGAAATTAGAAATGTTATGAGTTTGTCAAGCTGGCTAATGCGGTGCTAACACTATCCGAAAGTTGTTGTTTTATCCTATGAAGCGACGTCCACCAATATGGTACGAATAAGACTTGAGGAGATCATGTAACAAACGAAACTTGGTAGATTCTTCTACCTATTGTGGTTAGTATTTTCTGTTCTAGATATCCGAACTATCTATTTTGTATTTTATTGTAATCGGTTTATGTAATCCGTATCCAATAATACTTTTATAGTTATGTTTTTGCTCATCGGATTATAAAAATATTATTGGATACGGATTACATAAATAAATTCATTTATTAATTCTTTCAAAGAATGGACATACAATTTTAATTTTGAATAGACGAATATACATGAAAAATAAAAAAGTTATAACATATACCTAAATTTAAATATTAATTTTAATTTTATAACGTCAAACCTATATATATATATATAATTGTATAATATTATCAACTAATGTTACTATACAACTACAATTTAAAAAAAAAAATTGGGTGCTGGTCGGCCCAGCCGCCGCTTGGCTCCATCCCTGATTCTCCCACGTTAGAATATGTTTTGTAGTGTGGTCGGGCATTTATCATCAGCCGTTGGATTGCGAATTATTGTTGATTGTGATGCTGTAGTCGACGTTCTCATCCAGTAGTCGACAGGTGTACGGACTTTGGGTTACGTAATAAGTGTTACCAAACGGGGAGGTTGCATGTTGCATGGTCTTGCCAAGATTTTTTTTTTTGTAAATTTCACCGACACGTCCTGGATTCTATTAAAACTACACTGCCACCCGTTTTTCTCTAAAAATAACACTGCGCTCTTTTAATTCATTATCTTATGTAACAGTTTAGTTTAATTTTTAATTTTCAGTTAAAAATATTTAATTCACCCATTTTGCCTTTACTTTATCCTTACCTGTCACACCAAATAAGAAGTATCACAGGTTCATAACATCCGCCTTTATTGAAACCCGCCGCCACCACCACAACCTCTGTCATTCCACTTAAATCTCACCCGCCATCTCAACAAAAGTTGTAGGGGTAAAGATAGTTGCAGTGAAACATGAATTGGAAGTTGAAGGCAGGTGGTGATGGCAAGAGTTGGTTGTAGAAGGTGAAAATCGTGAGAGGCGCCAATTGGAAACTGAAGGTTGAAAAGTGGAAGGTGGTGGCTTCTCCTTTTGTTATTTTCTATCCCTATTTTCTCTTAAAGTTTGATAATTAAACAAGGGTATTTTAGTAACTTTATCCTTAAGTCAAATAGGTTTAGCCGAAAAGACCCCAGGATGCTAGTTAGTGTGATGTTAAAAAATAAATGAGTGCAGTATTATTTTAGATTAATGCAGATTACAAAAAGAAAATTGATTTCCACTTGTGGGCGTCCATGCTTTGGGTGTTAAATTGATAAAATAAAAAAATAAATTATATTGACAAAAGTATAAAAAGTGAATCTAATACAATTGGCCATGGTGGCGGTGGGCGGTGATAGTGGTGGCGAGGACGGTGGGTTGTAGCAGTGAGCTTAGACACTTATGCACAAGAATTTACAGAGATAGTTACTATAAAGTAATAGCTCTGCTATTTAAATTTTTCTTAGGGTTATGTTTGATTAGAGCGTGAAAGTAACGGAAAATGCAAGAAAAATAAAATTTTGAAGCTTTTTTTTTTGCGTTTGTTTATCATGAAATTGGTAGAAAGTGGAAGAAAGATAACTTTCTTGTACAACTTATATTCACAAACTAATATAACTTCCATTTTCTTATGGAAAAACAAAAGGATCCGTTTAATTAGAGCGAAAGTTATGAAGGAAATGGAAGATAATAGAAAGTAAAGAAAGTGGGAGAAAAAAATTTATTTTGAAAGAAAGTTGTAGCAAAATGTTATTAATTATTGAATTTTCCTTACAATATAATTTAAATTAAATCTAGAAAGTGTAAAATCATGGATAAAATGGAAAGTTTCAAAATAGTTGGTTATTTTCACTATTTTTTTAGGGGGTATTTTTTCCAAGAAAGTGAACGTGGTGTTAGTATGCTAATATAGTGTGTAGAAGAAAGTTAATTTTCTGTCAATTTCCACCATTTCCGTGTTAAACAACGATAAAAAGGTGTTAAAACTTTCTCTTTCTTACGTTTTCCACCACTTTCATGTTAATTAAACGCAACCAATTTTTTTTTGTTTTTTCTAGTGAAATTCGTTTAACTAATTTTTAGGTGCCATTTACAATTCCAAGTGATATGAATTTTAATTAACAAATGGATCCAATTTTCTTTATTTAATTCATTCAATTTAAAGGGTTGGAATGTAAAAAAAAAGGCTTATTATATCCATTTGTAGGTAAAAGGGCAAATAATGGAATTAAGAAAAAAAATAATTTAATAATTGAAGATGGAATATAAATACAAGATGAGCACCAAATGCATTGAACAGACTGCCGACATAAAGAACAAGGCTCCCTATATAGAAACCAATTTAGCTGCTCTCATGGATTTTGTTAAAGACCCCATGTGTTATTTGTACCAAGAAGGCGAGAAATTATTCAATGCGCTAGGAGTAACATGTGATATTTCTAAATAATCACATAGTAATAATTTTTTTTGGATATAATAACATAATGACTCATCTTTGTTAAGAAGTTGAGAGACAATGGGGGACCTACAATGACAGTATTTGGTAAAGCTGAGTTTGTGTTAGAATTGCTTATTTAGAAGGCGAAGTTGAAATGTTTCATAATGAAGCTTTCAAAAATTAATTATTTTTGGCTCATAAGTAGAAGCAAACATATTGGTTGCATATAGGTTGCATTTAAGCTATTAATCTTAATTGGAACCAATGCAAGTCTAAGAGCCCATCTTAGGGATTCCAGATGCAATGATTTTAAAAAATCTACGATGGGAATCATTAAGACTAGTTTATGCCATGGACCGGTCTATTTTAATGTTTTCCCCAATCTAAATTTATCTTTAACAGATAAAAACTTTTTTGAAGCAGTTACTCTCCAGATCCAAACACATGATTATGATTTTATACCCGAATCTGAGACCATTGCTGTGATCTACAGGATTCTAGTCTGGCACAAATCTTGAGAGAAAAAACAGAAATTACATCTTATAAGTTGTGCCAAATATGCACAATATGTATATTATGGTTAGTAATTTTCATATAAACAATAATTTCTCAAAGTACTTAATAATTTTTCAGAGTACCATATAAACAATACCGTTTGATACCCTCGGAGTACCTAATAATTTCCCAGAGAAGGCATATGCAAATCAATCTATTCCACCTTTGGTAGAACAAAATATGACAAACTCAACCCAAATTCGTAATTAATTAATGCTACTTCCATCATTTTTTGAAATCACTTTTGAATATGGGTAAGGATGAAGCCACGGACAAGTGGAGACATCCGCTACCTTACGACCACTTTTATGTTAAGATTCTGTTTCCATCTCTAAATAACGTATGAAAAACTTTGGAACTAATTGCAGTTTTCAAAATTAATTTTTTAAAATAATTTAAAATTTTACTTCTAGGTGATTTCTATTTATTTTGAAAAACAATGGATGCATTTATTTTTGAAAATAGTTTTCTAAAAAATATTTTGCAAAATTAATTTCAAAAACAACCACACAGAGCCATGATGTTTTTTTTTTTTAGCCTTGATTTTCTAAAAATATTTTCCGTAACCAGAAACTAAGAAGAAAATAATAAGTACTCATCAAATAAGTCTTGTTTTATTTTATTTGATAGTTCATAAAAATAAAATACTAAGAGTAATCTAAATTTTCTTCGGCTTCTTGCTTTTCTATAAGATCGAGCATATCATTAAAATTACAAAATCTAATTTGAGTTTGATAATTTCAATCACCTCTATTATATTTTCTAAACTAGCATTCATTTTTTTTATTTATTTTTTTATTTTTGAAGCTATTATCAAGATTTTTCAGATTTAATTCTTTTAATTAATTAGTTGTCCAACTAATTAAGAAGTTTATTCAACCCTCTTTGGTCAACACCACACGACTAGGTAAGTTTACAAAAAAAAATGCATTAATTTTAATAAGTTTATGTTTGAAAAAATGAAGTAAAAAAAC
>BRYE01000018.1:692500-697500 GCA_030159115.1 Actinidia arguta var. hypoleuca | reverse complement strand
GCAATTTTTATATTTTCTCAGACAAAAAAAATAGAGAATACAAATATAAATATCACAAATATAAGCGACATGTATACCTAGAAAACCCTTTGAGTAATGAAACATTAAATTATTTGACACTTATCTCTTAGAGGACGAAAATATTAATTCTAGAAGGATAAACTGAGAATTTCTCACTGAAACTAAGAGTTTCTCAATTCCTAATATTATTCATGAGATCAACTCTAAGTAATTCGCAATATACGCATGGTGGTTGCGATTTTAGGACTGGTCAATCAAGTGGTAGCAACGATTTGACAAACTTATACAAGCTTTTTTTTATCATAATGACTAGAGGTGTCATACCAGCCGAGCTGGTATAGGCATGACTTGTTAAAGTGTCGACACAGTACTAACACGGCGATGAGCTAGGTCGGGCCATTATTTTTGGGGCAGAGGCAAGAATGAGCCATGTCGATCCTACATTTTACCAAATGGGCACAGGACGGAACGAAAGACGGTAAGCATAGAAATAAATGGATCGAACCGGCATGATATGACCTGTTTGACATATCGAATCGTGAGGTTAATGTAGAGTTAGTCTAATGTTTGAAGACAGAAAAATTCTTTTTTGATTAGTCTTTTTTTCAACTTGGAACACCTCTAATATATATAAGATTTACACCAGTTGCTGGTATATCAACTAAGAAAAAATGTATGTATGATTCTAGATATTCGTTCCCACTATAAAAAAAACTCATAGATCCGCCCTAAATTTAGGCTACCATAAAGTTAATGGAAAAAAGATCGGCCTTCAAATCACCCAATCTATTAGGCCTCTACACTCGGTCTTCATAACGTCATGGGCCCTCCAGAGGTAGTGAAATAGTGGGCGTCCAGCAAACAAAGCCCAAAAGGCTTGGGCTTTGGCCCAGACACTTGGTCTTTAGAAACATCATGGGCCCTTCTGCGGTTGTGAAGTATTGGGCGTCCAAGCAAATAAGGTCCAAAAAGGTTTAATTTGATTTATAATTTGGGTCGACCAAAAAATATTCAAATACCATGGATCACTGCAATCAGACTCGAACCGGATGATGAAATAATTAAAGGGATAAATTTCGTGAACGAATTAGATATGTAATTTGTCTCGAAGATCTCATTTTTTATTTTATTTTTAAATTTTAGGATAAGAGGTGGGGATATTTTAGGAAAGAATGGGGTGATTTCAGAAATGATTTTTCGAAATATCTTTTATTAATTTTTTATTTTTAAGAAAAAATTTAGTCTCAAATGATTTATTTTTGTTTTAGACCAAGAGTTTTTTTCTTTTAAAAGTCTAAACTTATTTTAAAGCCAATTAGTTAGGCCTAGTCCAATTTGTTTTCTTTTAAACCAAAATATTTATTTTAAAGTCCAAACTTTTTTTTAGTCAAATATTTTTTAAAGAAATTTTGGCCTAATTGTTTTTATCCTCAAAATATGTTTTTATATTAAAAAAATTAAATATTTTATTATTATTATTTTTTTCCTTCTAATAAACATAATATTATCTTTCTTATATGGTGGAAATCACTCGAAAAGCTATTCTCTTTTCTAAACAATGGAAGCTCCTAAAAGTTTCCAAAGTCATAAGTTCCTAATTTGGAGCCCTAGGCTCTCCTATAAATATCCCGTGTTCTTCATAATTCATAACTCTAGAAGTTTTAGAGAGAAGAGAAAAAAGAGAAGAGAGAGAAAATAGTGAGATAAAAAAAAAAAGAAATTTGAGAGAAGGAAAAGTGAGAAAATTGTGAGTCAGATAAAAAAAAAAAAGAAGAAAAGACCTACATTATGATTTTTCAATGTGAAAAACACATTCAAAGAGTTCAAACCCGAAGGTAATCCTAAGCGATCCAACGGTAAAAATCAATGTCTTGTATAATGCAAAGAGCAAAAGAGCAAATCAAGGATAAAATTTAAACTTTTTAGATTGTTGCTCTTTTATTTTTATTTCTTCATGCAGTGGTAGTAAAATCTTAAGGATTAGGGTTTCACCAGCATCCTCCACAATGTACCCAAAAATTATTGAATCCATGCATTGATTCATATTTTTAGGGATAATGGTAGATCCAAAATCCTTAACCATTATCCCTAAAAATATGAATCAATGCATGAACTCAATAATTTTTGGGTTAATACATATTACATTGATCTCTTCTGAGATTTTAGATTAATACATAAAGTACCCTTGACGTTTGAGAAATTATAATGACCTCTCCTGAGGTTCGAAACTTGTAACAGATTCCCCATATTTTATACTGACCACTCTTGAGGTTCTGAGTTAATACACAAAGCACCCATGACATCAATCGTTCGTTAGCAAGATTGACTGTTCATCCATGACGTCAGTTGAATAGTGGTTGGAATACCATATGTGTCCTTCTTTTTGATAAAGTTACTATATACTTCACAAAAATATTGATTGAATAACCAAAAAGTGAATCATATTGACCCATTAACTATTTAATTGTATCATTTATATCCTTTTCGTTACTAATCTATTTGAAATAGTGATGAAAATTTATCACATGTTGTCTATATAATTAAATTAAATGCACTTATATCTAAAATATTATTTTTTGGTCATTCAATCAACATCCTTGTGGGGTATATAGTAATTTTGTCAAAAAGAAGGGCATATATAAAATTCCAACCACTATTCAGTTGATGTCATGGATAGGTAGTCAATCTTGCTAACGAATGATTGACGTCAGTGGTATTTTGTGTATTAATCCGGAACCTCAAGAGTGGTTAGTATAAAATGGGGGTAATCTGTTATAAGTTTTAAATCTTAGGGGAGGTCATTGTAATTTCTTAAATATTAGGAGTATTTTGTGTATTAACCCGGAACCTCAGAGGAGGTTAGTGTATTTCACCCAAATCCTTAAGGTTTCGTGGTGACAAGATTATTTGTTTTTATTTTTAGTCTTTGGATATTGCATTATTTTTAATTGCCCATGCATTCATATAAAAAAAGCTTAATTATTTAATTAAAAATAAATTCAAAGTGTTTAGTAAAGTCTAACCAAAGTGGTTAGACTAAGTGGGTGCCTAACACCTTCTACTCGGTACCGGACCCATCGATGAGAATGAAAAGAGACTAACTCTATCTAAGGAATAATGTATTTTTATGATTTTCCAAGATTTATAATTCGGTGATGACTTCAAAAATTAGACTTTCTATTTATATTTTTTTAGCAAAACGAAATTGATGAAAAAAGGGTAATTAATTATAAATCGTTAGTCCATCTGCGATGAATGTATATGAGTGAGATATGTTTTCATCATCAAGTATTTTTTTTAAGAAAAATAAAAAAATATATTTTTGAGCCGTGGCACACAATAGATATGGATGGGTTTTGGGTAATGCAATTTTGGATGGATTGGGGGTGGTTTTAAGGTTCTCGATTCATATTTTATCCATTGCCATTTATTCATGATTTTAGTTATCTAAAATTGAAACATGCCCTAAGCACCTCCTCCACTTGCAACCTCTTTTTAAGTCTATAACATGTAGCCTTCGTGATCATCATAGGGTGTGAGCTCTTTTTCTTTCTTGTTTTTTTAATGTGTGGTGGAATGGGTCTGGCTCTAGTACTGTATTTAACTTTGTATTAAATTCAAATGTTTAAGCCAGGTCATTAATCAAGCAAGTAAGGTGAAACTAATACTCTCTGGCAAACACTCTTCCTATAAAAAAAATCTGATACTAAACAAAATCAAACAAACATAAAAGTAGGCTTGATTTTTCACGACCCAATGGTTGGTTTAAGAAATTCATTTCCATAGATATATCTAACAAAACAAAATTTGAAGTTGCCTTCTTCTGGTTACTTTGCTAGTTCCCTTAAGATATCTTAACCCACCACTTGCTTATAAAAAAGGGTGGTTGGTTAAATACTTGATTATGATCTTCTTGTAGCATAGTGAAAGTGAGAATGTGCTCTTAATTTATAAGGAAATGGAAATAAAAAAAGATCTCTAAGGTTGTGTTTGGTGAGGAAAAATAAAAAGGAAGAGGAAAATGTAAAGGATCCAATAGTTTGAACGGTTAGATTCTCTAACTTTTTCATTTTTATTTCTTTTTCTCTAGCCAAATCCTTGATATTTGGATCAAGGATTCAGGAAGGGATTTGAGAAGAAAAAAAATATATTAAATTTGAATCGTGAATCCATCAAATTTTTTATTTTTATTTCGTATTTTTTCACTAAATTCTTGATCCAAATACAATCCAAAGAGGCTTACTCAACTCATTAGCAAGAGAAAAGACAAGCAAGAATGGCTTCCATGTTAGGTGATGTCCATAGTTGCAGGTTGCAAATATATAAGAGTTCATGTATTGTATCCCCACTTTTTATTTTCCTTTCTGGGTAACATGCCTCCCACCTTATTGAGGAAATTAATTATTTGTCCAATAAAAATCACATATATACACATGCATGTGTGTATAGTTTTAGAAAGAGTTAAACATCACTTGAATCCAGCAACATAAAATATACAAAAGGAAGATAAAAACAAAAATAATGAAAAGATGTAGTCATCATTGTGGTCCATTGTTTGAATATATATATATATATATATATATATATATATATATATATATATATATATATTGAGACCGTATTTCGCAACGATAAAACTTGAACTCAAGTATCGTGCTTTGTAGGGGAAGACCTCAACTACAAGGCCAAGCCATTGGTCTCGAAATAATTTTGTTCACCCTCTTGAAATATGAGTGAACGTTATCCTCACCCTTCATTGGTCATTTAAATAAATATACTGCATTTGATGGATTCTAGTATAATGGACTCTATTAAAACAATCAATAAAAATGAGAATAATATTTACTCACATCTAAATGGAATGAATAAAAGTAGACTTATCATTGCGTGGTTGAGGGATATTCTTGTCTCCATTACAAACATTAAAACACAAGTTTAAATTTTGGAATGCCCTCGCTTTTTTTTTTTTTTTCTAGTGG
>BRYE01000018.1:675000-687500 GCA_030159115.1 Actinidia arguta var. hypoleuca | reverse complement strand
CATAAAAGGACTTAATTTTTTATAAAATGAGGAACTCATTTCATTTTGAATCACTTAATTCATTTGAAAAATAGAATTCAGTTCGACCAATGCTAAAACCAACTGAAGATAACAACGGCTAGATATGTGTATATATGTTTTCCTACACATTTTATTTTGAATCGCTTAATTCTCTTGAGAAATAACATTCAATTCCGCCACAATTAAAGCCAACTGTAGATAACAATGACTAGATATGTGTAAAGGTAAATTCACACACCCAGTTCACCGTATGGGTACCATTTCGGTTCTATTATCTATAAAAATAATAATTTATTTTTTGTAGAATGAGAAACACATTTAACTTTGAATCGCTTAATTACCTAAAAAAACAACAACATTCGGTTAGGCCTTAACTAAAACAAAACATAGACAAGGTGTCCTCCCATAGAAACTGTATGGATAATAATTTGCAATTCTTATTCGTAAAAACAGTAACTTATGTTTTTTTTTTGTAAAATCATACCTTTCATTTTGAATCACTTAATTCTCTTGATAAATAATATTCGGTTGGACCACATCAAAAACTAACCCTAGATAACAACTATTGGATACATATAAAGGTTTCTTACACAAAACAATTTATAGAAAGAGATTAGCAAAGCAACAATTTATAAGAAGATGCCAAATAAATGTTAATCACTTGACACTCTTAAAAGACGAATAACCAAAAATGATTTTTACATAACATATATTATATATTTAAATAAATTAAATTACAATTATTACTAAACAGGCTTTTTAAAAGTTATATATCATAATATATTAACTTTTATGTTGTTTAAGTGATATTTTTAAACCACTACCACGAGATCGGAGCATGAAAGGGACTAAAGACAAATGGGCAATTCAATCGCCCAAAAAAGTAGGTGCCAACGTGCAGGCTAGCAACCATCAATCATTTTTTATATCACTTTTATAAGATTGTGACAATGAACTGTGAAATTTTTAAACGAATTTCGTCACTTTCATTGTCTTCATTTCCAATTTCTTATCTTTATAATTTTTTCTGTGAAACTCCAAAATGCCATTGGGTTGTCTTCGTTTCCAATTTCTTTTCAATTTTTATGTCAGTTTCGTCTGAAAAATGATATGAAATTTGGGACACTTGCAAAGAATCCCCACCCTACAAGGAGGTAGGGAATGGATATCTCGTGGTTAAAAAATGGACTAGTTTCTCCCTTTATATTGGTCATTAATTTAGTGAAGAAAATAAATAAAAAATAAAAAATAAAAAAAATAGTGATTTCAATTGTTTTAAACTATTGAATCGTCTATTTTTTTATTATTATTATTTTCTTCCTCACCCAATCATTTATTTAAACACAACCTAAATAACTAAAAAATAAAAAATGAAAAGATCCAATAGTTTTTTTTTTTTTTTTTCTTTCTACAAATCCTTTGCTAAGACTGTATTTGAATCAAAGACAAAGGGATGGAATGGTTAAATAACAAGAAAAATAAAGAGAAAATGATAAATCTAAATCGTCAAATCCATTAATTTTTTTTTTTCTTCCACCAAATTCTTAATCTAAAAACAACATTAAGGTACATTATTTCATAGTGGTTCAATTCTTTGTGGGTTTGAGATGATCATAATTGTTTGAGATGATGCAATCTATCTCCATAACCCTTTTATCTTGTTGTAACCATTCATGAGTTAATATAATTAACTTTTTTTTTTTAGTTTCAATAGTTTACAATAATATTTTTTTTGAAAAAATATAACTTCATTGATAATAAAGAAATGGAAGTACAATAGGTAATATACCTCATAAAAGCATATAGCACCAAGTAAAAGATCATAACTTTGTTATATAGCAATAGGATGAGTGATCTTTTACCATAGCACCTGCCTGTAAAACAAAATCATATAGAAATGGAGAGATCGAGTCCCCAAGAGAAATCTTACCGTCCAAAAATATGAACTAAGAAAAACTTTTAGAATTTAAAATAAATAATTCATATTCTCTTGAGCATGTATATCTCAAATAACCAAGTGAATCTATGCAATTCATTTTGAATTCTTAAAAACAAAATTAATCAAAATTCTCAAGACCATAATCATATCACACTCTAGCCTTCCTCTAGATTAGATCTCCAGTACATGTTTGCACATGCATTTAGAAATTAGTCTTCCTCTCCATTGCTTGGTAGTGAGTTCCCAACCTTGAAGCTCATCCCTTAATTATAAATGGGGATTGTTCTATGTCGTGGAGAGCATATTCTCCGAATGTTTAATGTAAAGTAGGGTTTTTATGCATGTTTTGTCTCATGGCCCTACCATGTCAGAGAGCATATTCTAGCTCAGTGCCCGTGTGAGAAAGAGAGAGCTGGCAACTGATGTTCTTCACATTCACCACACTAGAGGATCATGGTAACCAACTTAATTATGAGGTAAAAAGTTTATTTTGCTAACCGAGAAGAACACAATGGAATCCCCAAACCAACCATTAATGTGATTGCATCTCTGGCAAACCCCAGGTCAAGCTACAGTGGGCCCTTGTCACTCAAAAAGCTTATGGCAATTAGGTTTGGGCTGAATCAATATTAGCCCAACTTCGTAGACATTAATCTTTTTTTCATTTTTGGAAATAAGAGACCATTAATAGAAATAACATAACCTAATACATAAAGTTCGTTGAGGAGACATCATGGGCACGTATTCTCCCTCTGGACATGTGCATCCGAGGCCATATCTTTGTCCAACGTGCTTCTGGGATAAGTATGTAACAATTAGATAAGTTTAGCAAGCCATGAGACTACTTACTTTACCCCAGAAGAAGGTTTTGTAATTCATTTAAATTCATGTCGGGTTGCTTAATGTGCCAAACGTACGTAGGAATACAATGCTAATTTATTTTTGTTGCTAGTAAAATTCATTGTATTTGTCAGTCCATTTTATGAGGTGAACTAAACTTGAAACAAATCTAAGTTACCATGCTTTATTTGTAAAAACATATTACTTATTTTATTTATTCTTTAAAAATATATATTTAATATATTTTATTCCACTTGTCACCTAATATCCGTATATTTTATTCCATGTGTCTTGTCCCTGATTCCTGGGTTTGGACACAAGTGCAAAAGTGATACTCCTAGGGTGTTACGCAGAGTACATACGATTCCTTTTTATTAAGCTTAGAGATGGATGATTTCTTAAAATAAATATTCAGCTTCGAGGTGCCCGAGAAGGGGGTGTAGCAACAAAATCATTAAGCCGTGGGAGAGATGGAAAACATAACCACTATACAGAAACCGTCTACTTTGAGCTCTGCATATTGCTTTCAAATCCACAACGATTAGTTCATAACTGACGACTCAGCAATCTGAATAACGACAAAATTTACAATCAATTAGCAAATTGGAAAGCAAAATAAGCAAAAGCACATTATATAAAGAACCATTTTTAGCACATGCGTCCATGTATGCCGATCACATCATTTTGGCACATACAGGTGACAAATTACGATCATGAATTCCCCCATCATCAATCCCATTCTACTACTCTATTAATACAAATTATTAACTTAGTTTGCTTGCCAGTAAGGACTAGTCTGCTAAAATTATGAAATATGCAAAAGCATTAGACAATGAAAGCATACATCAAACTAACAGGCATCACAAATCTACAAAGTATCCACAAGAACAAACGGGTGATGTTAAAACTCTTGAGCAAGTATGACTCGTTATATTTTTTTCAAACAGATATGCAATTCTTAACATTTAGGAAGCCAAGAACTATTGGGTCATTCAGCAGAACTAACCATGCAAGATCGATCACACAATCCTTTACCAACTTAAGATTAATTAACAAATCACCTACCTTACAAAAACACAGAAATGTTAACAGGAAAAAATAATATATATCAAAAAAGACAAGAATCGCCATAGTAATGAATAAAAATTCAAGGAAAGTGCTAAAGGAAATATCAGTTCCTGTTTACTGAGGATGTATTGTTCTATTATCTATAAGAAGAAATAGGCGGATAAAATGACGTGACCAAAAAATCATAATGCGAGGTAAAACTGAAATCCCTATCAACAGCATAACTGGGAGAACGCTTAAGTTCCCTAGAGCCCTAAATAGTTAATCGACATGATTTTGTTGGAAAAGCTCCCCCTGATGTCAGATCAATTAAAGCAAATTTTTTGCCCAATTCTGAAGAGCCAAAACTGAACAGAAAACTGGAAAAAGCTGGAAAACCTAATCAACCAAGTGAAATGTTTCAAAAAGTTGTAAAAATTAATATCATTCAAGCTTAATTCATGCATAACTTGAGTCAATTTCTGGTTCTTCAATCTGAGAGGCCATCAATCGATAAGGTGCATAACGTTTTACACGAAAATTGACAGTAGAGTTACGGAAAAGCCTTCTATTAAAATGTTTCAACTGCCAGATTAGATTAGTCAACCAGAAATGTGTGTTCGCTGGACTGTATGGATATTATGAAATTTCTCTGTAGTAAAGTAAAGCCCAAACGTTCATTGAAGTATGCCATTTTAGAAGACAAATTCAGAAACCAGGCACAGAATAGGTGATGCACAAAAGGTAAACGACAGAGGTAAAGCAGCCTCACGTACATAAGGAAAATAGAGGCGGTTCGGATATCTAGATGATACTAAGGGAAGGTAGGAAAAAGGGTAAATAACTCGGACATAATTGGGACTGCTTTTATTCAATGCCTCATCAACTATAAGCCTGTAACTGGTTCACTGCAAAATCAAAACGAAGGCAATCCAAAATTACTATACCAAATTTAATATTAAAACTAGTAGTGTTGTGAAAATTATGCACCAAGACATCTGATTTATTAGTTGATAGGTTACTTTCCATTTTTATCATTATACGTTCCTTGGAATTGGAAGATTCACAAAACAAACAAGTCCATTTAAAAAAAACAAAACTTAAAAAACTAGTTGAAGTTTCCAAACCTTAGGATCTACAGTACTATATTGGTTTTCGACAAATTAAAACTAAATCAAAATAAGACAAACCCTAGAAGTACAATCAACAATATTTAATTTTCCTCGTAGTGGGGATACTGAGCCTAGGCCAAGACCTACTATTAGCCGTGTTTATGGGCGTAAGCCCAAGAAGGCTTACCCGATTTCATTGTGGTTAGATAGTGGACTGCACATTGGGCCTAATTAGTAGTAACCCATTGAGCCTATTTTATTATGTAGTAATTTTATTCAGTGTTTTTATTTATTTGGTTATTATTTTGGGGTTTAATTTCTTTTATTCTCTATTTAAAGATAACACTGTTACAATTTGGGAAGAGATGATTATGAATGAAAAAATTCATAATTTATTTCCTATTTCTTCTATGATTCTGGTGTGAAACAAAACTTCCCTCTCACGTGTGCCATGGCTGCCCATTGCCGAGAAGCAATCGGAGTTGGCCGGACGCAACGTCAAACACCACTTGTCGTGATGTCCATTGCTAAGAACTTCATTTTTAGATCGACCGTTCACTAATATGCACGGAGGGCCAATATCAGCCTACCCACACCCAGCCCTTAGTAAGGCTCGGGTCGAGTGGGCAACACAATGCATGACGCCCAGGCAAACGAGCCCTAGGCCTAATGGCTTCAGGCGCAACTTGCGTTCAAAACCTCGATGGTTCACAGGATTCTGCAATTCACACCAAGTATCGCATTTCGTTACGTTCTTTATCGATGTGAGAGTCGAGATATCCATTGCCGATAGTTGTTTCGTTCATGAGAGAGCAAGCACCACAAGCACCTAGACACAGGGCATGAATGTTGCATTCTTGTTCAAGTTCCTTGATGCGTTTCGCGCCGGAATTTGTTGTTCAACCGGGGAATGAGCTTGTCACCCAGAGGGCAACATGAGCTCACTTGGCAAAGGGAAGAAAGAGGAGGCTATAAAAACTAACATTTTGCTTCCCCAAGAGTATTAGACAAGTTCGCAGGTCGTTCTGCTAGGCAAGTTTCGACAATGATTCTTCCCCAGGTTCACCTATGGAAACCTTGTTACGAATTCTCCTTTCTCTAAATGATAAGGTTCAATGGACTTCTCGCGACTTTGCCGGCAACCCGTCCACGTCGTCGCGATCCGAACACTTCACAAGACCATTCAATCGGTAGGAGCGACGGGCGGTGTGTGCAAAGGGTAGGGACATAGTCAACGTGAGCTGATGACTCGTGCTGACTAGGAATTCCTCGTTGAAGACCAACAATTGCAATGATCTATCCCTATCACAATGAAATTTAAAATATTACCCGAGCCTGTCGGCCAAAGCTATAAACTCGTTGACTACATCAGTGTAGCGCTCTTGTGGCCCAGAACATCTAAGGGCATTACAGACCTGTTATTGTCTCAAACTTCTGTGGCCTAAAGGTCCATAATCCCTCTAAGAAGCTAGATGTGGAGGGTCACCTCCACATAGCTAGCTAGCAGGCTGAGATCTCATTTGTTAATGGAATTAACTAGATAAATCACTCCACCAATTAAGAACGATCATACACCACCACCCACAAAATCAAGAAAGAACTCCCAATTAGTTGCGTAGTATGTCGGGCTAGACAGAAAATCTCTCAACTGAAATTTTCTCCTTGGCTAGGAGATTTCTTCTTGCGGTTTCCTTAATTCTTCATCTAAATCTGCTAAAATTTTCACTCCATTCATAAGGGAGTTGGGCAAATTTACTAGAGCATATTTCTTTCTCATTTTACTACTATGCAGTGTCCTGCGTACTCTTATTTTGGGGTTGGCAAATCTAAGTCCAATTCTGTATTATTTCTTTGTGCCGTTGGATCTTTGGTTTTGCTTTTTCGAATCAGCTTGTGCTTGAATCAAGATTCAATCACCCTGGCAATCATTGATTTCGTGGGTGTGTTTGTTCGTGCCATAGCTTCTCTTTTTCTTCAGATTTGTTGGGTGTTTGGTTCTGCAAAGTTGTGAAGTGGTTGGGTTTGAGCTCTCTTGGTGACCAATCATTTGGGAGACTCAGTGTCTATGCCTTTTATTAGGCTGGATTTATCTGCTAATCATAAATTCATTCTGCACTATTCATGAACCACAAGAAGAAATCTCCTAACAGAAGTGGGTACCGAAATCTCCAAGGAGAAAATTTCAGTTAAGAGTTTCTCTCTCTAACCCGACCTACTAAGCAACTAACTGAGAGCTCTCTTTTTTTACTGAGAGCTCTTTCTTGATGCTATGGGTGGTGAGATGCCACAGACCTGTTATTGCCTCAAACTTCTGTGGCCTGAAGGTCCGTTGTCCTTCTTAGAAGCTACTTGTGGAGGGTCACCTCCACATAGCTAGTTAGCAAGCTGAGGCCTTGTTCGTTAACGGAATTAACTAGACAAATCGCTCAAAAAACTAAGAACGGCCATGCACCACCACTCATAGAATCAAGAGAGCTCTTAATCAAGAAAAAGCTCCCAGTTAGTTGTGTAATATGTCGGGTTAGAGAGAGAAACTCTCAATTAAAATTTTCTCATTGGAGATTTCGGTGCCACTGCTGCTAAGAGTTTTCTTATTTTGGTTTCCTTAATTCTTCATCCAAATCTACTCAGATTTTCACTCTGTTCCTAGGGGTGTTGGACAGATTTACTGAACCATATTTCTTCCCCATTTTACTGTTGTGCAGTGTCCTGCGTACTCTTATTTTGGGGCTGGTGAACCTCAATAAGTTGTGTACTATAAGAAAAAAATTTCAATTAAGAGTTTCTCTCTTTAACCCGACTAATAACACAACTGACTGAGAGCTCTTTCTTGACTGAGAACTTTTTTTTTGATCGATAAAATAAAGAATTCATTGATCAATTGAGAAATTTATAAGAAATCTCCGGACATGCCCAAGAGACAGAGAAGAGACACTAAGCCTTAACAAGAAAAATACAATTTGAAACCCAAAACAAGATCTTTTGCCTTACAACCAGGCCAAAAAAACTGAGGCCCCTAAACTAGAGACCAAACAAATAGCAACTAACAAATGAGGATTGCAAAAGGTAAAAACAAATTTGCAGCAAGAACACAGCACCTTCACAGCTCCCGTAGGTTTGGAAAAGACTCATGAAGGGCCCTGTTTACTTAAGTCTTTATGATGCCAGACGGGTGAGAGACTTTCCCTTTGAACATCCTCGCATTTCTAATTTTCTAAATGCAGTAAATAGTGCACGCAAAGCCAATCTTTTTAGCAATGGACCGAACCCGTGTACCTCTAGCCTCTTTGATGATCCATTTGGATGTCGCTTTAATAGTTGTTGAGGCATGAGAGAAGCCCAGCCCATCTCCTGATTTCCGCCTAGACCTGACTTACTATTGAGCATTGGAAAAAAAAGTGGTTTATAGACTCAATTGGAGCCCCGCATAGAACACATGATGTATCTTTTATGTGATAAATTAGTTTCTCCCTTGTGAGCAGTCTCTCTTTGACGCTAAGCCATAACATAAAGGAGTGTCCTGGCATTACAGAGCGTTCCAGGACAATCTTTGCCCAGTACACCTTTGAACCTTTAGCCCTGAAGAACTCATAGCATGCCGACATTAAATTTACCTAGATTTGCGAACTTGTCTACTACTCTCGTGGAAGCAAAATGTTGGTTCTTATAGCCTCCTCTTTCTTCCTTTTGCCGGGTGTGCTCATGTTGCCCTCTGGGTGATACGCTCATTCCCCGGTCGAACAACGAAGCCCGACGCAAAATGCATCAAGGAACTTGAACAAGAATGCAACATCCATGCCCCATTTCTGGGTGCTTGTGGTGCTTGCTCTCTCATGAACGAAACGACTCTCGGCAACGGATATCTGGGCTCTCGCATCGATGAAGAACGTAGCGAAATGCGATACTTGGTGTGAATTACAAAATCCCGTGAACCATCAAGTGTTTGAACGCAAGTTGCGCCTGAAGCCATTAGGCCGAGGGCACGTCTGTCTGGGTGTCACGCATTGTGTCGCCCACCCAACACCCGAGCCTTACCAAGAGCTGGGTTTGGGTGGGCGTATATTGCCCCCCTCCCCCCCCCCCGTGCACCATTAGTGAACGGTCAATCTAAAAATGAAGTCATTGACAATGGACGTCACGACAAGTGGTGGTTGACAAATTGTTGCGTCTGGCCAGCTCAGATTGCTTCTGTAGAGCTCAGATTTGGTGCACCTACATTCCGATAGACCCTTTAGGGCCTTAATTCGGCAAGCCTAGTTTCTAGTTCTCATTTCGTCTAAGTTCGTATCAAGGATCTCGTCGGCACAAAGTTTCTTAATGCTTCGTTTGATGTGGCGCATTGCCCGATCTATCTGAGCATATCCGCACGGATTCAACTTTCTCCAACTCGGATAAGCTCTAGACTCTATTATTTTTGATAATACAATTTGCCAATTCTAAATACGATATCATAATATTTATAGGTGCTTGATCTCCATAATTATTCCTTAAAAAAACTTATTTCCACTTGACATCATTGATTATATTATAGCATTTTTGAATTGAGATCTTTAATTGCATCATATTTTAATATTAATTGTGTAACTTTGCCGATACTACTACTACTCGTGCACAATTTATTGAGACAAATACATGCTCAGTTTTCTTTTGCCACTTCATACTTTCTTCATGAGTTCGCTTTATTTTATTAATTAACTTATTTTTTTTATTAAAAAAAAATCTGATCTCTATTTCAATTTTTCTTTAGTTATGTCTAGTAGTAGGTTCCTTTATGCTTTTGCATAGCGGTCGCCTCACTTCTACCTCTACCATGGGATCCTAAACTTTAGACAACCCTATCAAAAATGATAGAAGACCTCCAAGTTAGTGTCAATACCCTTCTGTGCAATGGTTAAAGAGAGATCACCCCTAAGTTAACGGTAATGAAGCAGTTCCAGTCTAGCCTAACCAACTGGCATAAGATCTACCTCCAAATTACCACTATTGGGAACCTAGGGACCTAAGTGGCAGGTCATGAAAAACATCAAAGTTGAGGCTCCAACTTTTGAAGGCCAACTCAATCCCAAAGCCTTCACCAATTGAGTGTGTGAGATGGACCACTTCTTTGAGTGGTACAATTTGTATGACAATAGGAAAGTCCAATTTGCTAAAATGAAGTTAGTCGGCCGAGCCAAGCTCTTTTGGCACAGCAATTTATGAGCCCGACCTTGGAAATCTTAAAGATTTTGACAACGATTGTGCGAAAGGTAATACCACCTTAGGAGTTGTTAGGTGTGCTTCGACATAGCCTAAGAAAACGATGATTGGCGGCGTAGTGCGATCTTTCACACTTACATCATGTGCGGAGAAAAAGATTGCAAAGTAATTATTGATAGCGGGAATTGTATCAATGCCGTCTTTTTTATCCACTGTCTTACCAAATGAAAACCAAGCCCATTCTTATTGGTATGCAAATCATAGCATCATTTAGCCACTTAATGAGGACAACAACATATTGTCAGCTCAAAATTGATATTAGTAGACTTAAAAAGGAGTGATATGTTCTGCAAGGGTAAGAAACCTTGGAATGACTAAATATAGGTAAGACACTGGCTTAGAGAATCAATTGCAAGTGGGAGAGAGAAATAGATAGAAGTTAACTAATAAATTAATTGAATTCAGTTACTGACTAAATAAACAGAAAGACATAGATGAATCATAACTATAATGCTTTGGATAGGCATCAATAGTTTGCATTTAAGGCTGCATTATACAAAGGGTAAATTACACTGACCTTCACTAGGATTTCAGGCAATGACAGAACTACCCCTTAGGTTTTAAAAATGAGGAAGCCTCCCATTTCAGAGTTGTTGGCAAGATGTTGGTAATAGAGGATGGTGTTTTATGAGTTTGCCCATCCTACAAAATGTTGGCACATCATCCAATTAATTATAAAATGGTAAGTGTGGTTACACTTGATTATTTCCCCCTTAATCAATACCATCATACTAATTTCTAACCAAGCACGTGGGATCCTACTACACCCAATCATCTCCAGTCTACTGGTCCACATTGTGTTCCCTCATCGAACCACCACGACAATCACCATCATCCGCATCGCTCCCTCTCTCTCTCCACTCCTACAATCGCGTTGCTATTGCCACTGCCCATATAAATTGAGCACCTAATCGGCTCCTAAGCACCCCGGTAAATCTCTCTATCATTTATTCGGGAATGGTGAACCTAGGAGATACCGCACATAAACAATTGTTCAACCTTGGAGCACCGAACATGACGCAATTGTTCGAATTGTTATGAATGTTAACGATTTCGAATTGCGAACCTTGTCTTTGTCTTTATCCATCTCTTTGTTTGGCCGCGATGAAGACCCGGCAATGGTGGTTGGTGGTGGTTGGTGGTGGTTGGTAGGGTGGTCTAGGTGATGGTGGCGACAATAGGGCGAAATGGGTGATGGCAGTGTGAGGAAGGGAAGAACCTAGAGGTAGGTGCGAAATTTTTGGCAAGTGATGGATGGGTAGGTGTCGGTTTAGGGTCCCAATTGGGCTTGGTCGATATTTTGCTACAAAAAACTTGGGTTTTTTGGGGGGTGTTTGTGGTAAGTTTAATTGGGGTGAGTGTATCAAAGTTTATTTGGGTTATTATTTTGTCTCGTTTTACTTTTTTAATATAATAGTATTTTTTTTAGTTAGCCCAAACAGGGCTTTATAATTAAAAATACAAAAAATGATGCCATTGGTGGAAGCTCCAAGTTAACTAAGGAGTAATAAGAAATGGGGGTGTCCTGAAATGTATTTGGTTTGCAGTTAGTAGCTCCCTTACATATCTGGCCATAATAGGAAGGGCAAAATAGGAATTATGAAAATTTGAGATGCTTTTGTCAGTAATTTTCGTCCTTGTCATTGACAGCACAATAACGGAGGGAGAAGATTGATACCAACATTCAAACTTGACGGGAGGTTATTGTCATTGTCAGAAATCTTAGAGGAGGTCAATGTAATTGACCCTTGTACAAATTGATTGATTGATCACCGAGTCTCAAGTACTTCGTAGGAGTCCAGGTTTATTTGATTTACTTACTTCACTAATTCATAAACGAGCATCCATAGAGTATATATTACCTCCTGTTAATTAATTACTCAAGTGTTATACAAATAGCATAAAAGAATTTCAACTACATATTCAATTTGTTACTCCATTCCACAACACATACATCTCAGACAAACTTGGATTAGTTTTACCGAATACTCCATTCCACAACACGTATCTTAGACAATCTTGGATTAGTTTTACTTCAGATGGTTTGCAGTTCATGTTGTAACATGTGATTTGTTTGAACACATCGACCTTGTGTCTTTGAGTCTATCCAGGGCATGCGTGCAATATGCAACTTCAGCACAAGGCGTTGCTTTTGAAGTAGTAGTAGTAGTAGAATAGCACAAAGAAAAAACTTGATACGCACATAACGGAACAAAGAATTTTACCATAGGAACATCCTCATTAGAAAAACAAAGCTTTTCCAAGATGAAAGCGTACCAATGTCT
>BRYE01000018.1:660000-662500 GCA_030159115.1 Actinidia arguta var. hypoleuca | reverse complement strand
ACACAAAATAAAATCCAAATCTTTAGCCCAAATCATACTTTCACCTAATCTCTTCAAAACTAACTCTAAGAAGCCACCATCTTAAAATCGAAAAGAAGAAAAAAAAAAAGATGACAAATGCGTAAGAAAGAGACATTGCTCTGTTCCTGGTACAAAAGAAAAAACTTCAACGTTGTCGTCTTAAAATCATTTTTTTGTTGTTTATTTTTAGAAAATGTGATTCAACAATTATATTATCGTTTTTAACTTTTTATGTAAAGTATTATGTATTTTTTTAATTTATGAAGTTATCTTTTTAATATTTTTGAAAATCGTCACTTGAACACTTTTTTTTTAAAAATTTATATTTTATAAAATTAATTTAGAAATTAAACAAGAAAGAGTAAGACTTTGTTTACTCTTTATTTCACCTAACAAACTTGTCAGTCTTACTTTATTCAAAAATTTGTATAATAAAAAAATGATAAAAAGACAAGTACGAGCCACACACCGAGTTTTGGGCTGAACCTTCAAGGTGGATCATAGACTGGTCCTTCAGGGTAGGTCGTGGGCAGGGTCTTTAAGGTAAGCCGGGCCTTCAAATCAGGCTGTGGCTCGACCCACGGACTTAAAAATTGAGTTCAAGCTCAACCCATACTATCCTGGGCTTGGGCCATGAATCTCGGGCTTTTTTGATGAGGCTTAGGTAATAGAAAAACTATAGCAATTCACTATGTATTTTTTACTTGATTGAGGTCTTTAACTGCCTGCATGGCAAACGTATGACCAAACTCATTTGAGTTCGACCCAATCTTC
Source organism: Actinidia arguta var. hypoleuca (assembly GCA_030159115.1). NCBI lineage: Eukaryota > Viridiplantae > Streptophyta > Magnoliopsida > Ericales > Actinidiaceae > Actinidia > Actinidia arguta. The sequence goes on along the minus strand of BRYE01000018.1, from coordinate 661,705 downwards.
CAAGCGTTATGGGCTTGGCCCAACTCATCATAAATAAGTTCGACCCTATTGACAAGATCGTATGATCTGTGCTTATGGACTCGGCCTAAGTCCGACCCATTTTTTCCAATCTAGCCCAAATAATATCCATGGACACGGACGGGCCACTTCATGAGAATGTTCATTTACTGGAATGGAAGTTATTCTACGGGAAAGAAAAAGGTTTTTTCAAAATGTGCCAAAATCCTTTTGACTAGGCTTTAGACTCGGGACCGGTTTTTGGGTGGTGTTGTGTTTTATTTTTTAACTTTTTGGGTTTTCGAATTTTTAAATTTTTTTTTTTTTGTTTAATCAATTTTTTTTTATTTTTCTGATTCCTCCTAACAAAAGAATTCTGAAAAACTCGAAAACAAAAAAAGTAAAAAAACAATACCCCAACTGTGCCTTAGTTATCTTATTTTTGAAACCAAAATCAAACTAAGCTTTATACTTCAATTAAATGGGTCAATTAGAATCTTTCAGTCATATTTTTTTTAAAAAAACAATAACATAGCCACACTCCTGAGACTGTGTACGATTTCATTTAGGTCTGGACTAACCAGTATGGATGTTCGAACTTGAGACCCAAGGGTTGAAACTATAAGGTGTTTACCTTTTGAACCAACCCAATGGCTCTGTTAGTAGCATACAAAATTTTATTTCAATAGTCATTCTTTATTAAATGCTACATAACTAGTAATTCAATTCATGTACATTGACGATGGTTAGATTTGATAAAAACTACATCTACTAACTTTTATGCTGAATGTCAGAATAACTAAAAAGATTGAACTTAGTACTGAAGGCGGATTTTTGCCATTCTCACCAACCCAACCCGATGATTTGCGTTAGCAGTATAATTACTTACAAATATGCATTTTGCCTTTTGGGTGGTGGAAAGTGGAAAGTGGAAAGTGGAAAGTGGAAAGTGGAAAGTGGAAAGTGGAAAGTTTTGGTTGATGGATCAGTGGAATGTCTTGTTTGGCACAGCATTTTATAGCTCTGCTAAAGTCCAAAAAGTCCGATCCTAACCCCTGATAAAAGGACTTTTCCATTACTAAAGAGAATCCAATGCATGATACTACTTGATTCACACATCTTAGCTTATTGACTTTGGATTCAGATCACATATTTTAGGGAAAAGTAAGAAGATCTCAATTAACTTTTCTTCTTCCGTTTTTTTTTGATGTATTTTCTTAGCTCCTAATTCAGAAACAACAAAATATGTCCTCGAATGCCCGTTTGGATTTATTTTTTAAAAAAATTTCTCATTTTTTTTAGTGTGTTTAGGATAAATTTATTTAGAGTGAGTTCATGTTTGTATTAGAGTTTATTTTGTGGTTACCATCCAATCCATAGACTTTTCTACGAATTAACTTAACCTCCCACTATGCCCACGTGCCTTTTTCTACTTATTTTTCACAATCATCTAACATGGGATCCCTTAAAAGAAAGAAAATCTAACATCAACAGTTTTCTGTGATTATATTCACTTTAAAGTTACAGGTCCACGTAAAATAATAAATCATATATGTAATATCTACAGGCTTTATTTTAATCATAATCCACACCTTTAAATATAATGACACATTTTGTAAGGCTGAAGATTCTTTCTTTCTTTTTTTTCTCGTCAAATCGTTGATCCAAAAATATCCTAAAAGTTCATATATTCAAATCCTATTAATTT
>BRYE01000018.1:600000-615000 GCA_030159115.1 Actinidia arguta var. hypoleuca | reverse complement strand
CTAAAGTTTTCTTAAATCTCCATGTCATTAGTGTAGGTTTTATATGATTTATTTTTAACCAAATCACTATATATAATGTATATATTACATGTATCATGGATAGCTCAGTGGTTAGAGTTTACCAGTTTGGGCAAAAGGTGGTGGGGTTCCGGAAATCGAAACAGTAAATATATAGTACTTTTAATTTGATTTATATGAATATAATTGGAGTTTAAAAAATATGACGCGACAGGAGAAATTTTCATAAACAGTAATTATTACTGTTAATTGGGTTTACAAGAACATGTTTTCAGAAATATTTTCAAATTAAACATGAAATTGAGATCTCTCCGAACGAATTTAACAAGATTTAGGAATCTCCTTCGACCGTGGACCGTATAAATTAATTAACAGAACCACTTGTTAAGATTCCTAGATTAATTTACTGGCAATTTGTGAGGAGACTCAACTAAAAATGGTCATTTTTATTAGAGACAGACACAAAATTTAAATATTGGAGATGCAAATTGTATGTACATACAAAATACAGAATCTGTAATATACAACTTTAAGGTGGGTAGCTAATACTACTATAATTTATTTATTTTTAAATTTTGGAGTAGCGGTCACCCAACGCCCTTGAGTCTCTGATTCTAACAACCCTCTAATCCCAAATATTAATTAACATATTATTCGCTAAAAGATATTACATGATGTGCTCACATGATTTTTTTTATAGATAAAAAAATGTGACGTGGGATCCCTAAATACTATTGCAGCAATTAAAAAGTTGTCATGAGAAGAGTTTTTAGAAGATGCTATAAAATATGCTTTGTATTGTTATGAAGTGATTAAAATGCATTTGATGAACAATAATGGAGTATTATTAAGTTAATGTGTCAATTGGATGCAAGCTTGCAATGCTCAACTAAACAGTTCTAGAAGAAGAAAGGCATCCAAAAAATATATTCCAAGCAGCAAGTAGATTCCATTTTACTTGGCCGCCCAGTCTTATGTCACATCAAGGGTTGTAAATAAGTCTATCTCAAATAACTTGGTTTTTTTATACATTAATATATATAATCTTATCGAGTCAATAATGACTTTGTTCAGACTTTGTTTAAAAATTTAATGAACTTTAAAAATGTGTTCAAATTTAGTTGTTTACGCAACAAACTAATCAAACAGACTTTTTAACGACTTGATCTCGAGTAGTGCCTAACTTGGTAGCTCGATCTAGCCACAACTTTTCTTATATTACATGCCTTTTTTAATTTTTCTTTCTCTCTTGTTTTTTAAGGTAAGCAACTCAAAGGTGTGTCTTCATAATTAAATATGTGAAGATGTCATGGGACCATGATTAAAGAATCACCGTTAATGTCTCTATTCATCTCTATTTCTCTCAAGTTGTCAAACAATGGATGGATGTGTATCTACCAGCTGCTCAAGAATTGAAGTTAGCCACGAGTTCAACTAACAATAACCAGCCTCCCCACCAAATTAATAAGATTCAAAACAAAACTTTGGTTTCCTTCCTAAGATTCAAAGTATATTTTTGTCTTCGTTTTTTTCTTTGAGCTATTTTAGTTAAGCCATCAGTCAAAATCAAAGATTTACTTAGTAGTTGACATGATTTTTTACCAGGTGTAATATTTGGATTTGAGTATCATCGTCACAAAATGCAACTTTTCTTTCCTCGAGTAAGAAATCTCGTCCACTCCATTGACCATAACTCTTCATGGTTTGGAATTACCTGCACTCATTACACCGTGTGAGTTTTTGGTGTAGCTAAACTTATAATATTAAAAGTAAAAGTTAAAAAAACATCTAAATAAGACTTCTAAAAATCAACTTTTAAATTTGTTTTTGATGCATAAGTAGAAAGCAGAAGAGAAGTAATACGAAAAATGTATAGCAAACACGAGAATAGAAGGTGCTTTGTAAATTGTTTTAGGTACCTAATCAAATTTTTTTCCTGTTTTTGGAAGATGATTATTACACTCATCTATTCTTTAAGAATACTTATTTTTTTGGTCTTTATTAAGTAAAATTATCCAAATACATTCTAATATTTCCCGTCAGTAAAATACTTGAACAAAAAATAATTTAGAAAATACAAATCGGCAGGTATTTTTTTGATTTTATCTAATAATTAAGATAAAGTAAAATAAAATGTATTTATAAAAAAACTGCATGAAAAAAATAATATCCTTATATTTTTCTATAATTTTTCTACAGATTTAAGATCCAAATTCACAATTTGACCCGTTTAAAATGTTGATTTGGCACATAAATTAACCATTCTCATATATTTACAGAATTGCCACTATCATGTGTGCTAGAGATAGAGTCAAAAACACCTTAGACAAAATTTTAAGTTTGTCGAGGTAGAGAGTACTTTTCTTCCAAATTTTGAGGGGCTCTGATACAGACGTAATTTAAGAATTTTAAATATTTTATTTTATTATTTTGTAATTAATATTTTATTAGAAATTTATTAATTTTTAGTATAGATATCTTAGAATATTTAGTTACCTGATTTATTTTTATTTTTATTTTATTTTAATTTTATTTCTTGATTTTCAATAATTAGGACTTATTTTATAATATCTTAGTTTCCTTTTTTTTATACGTTGCTTTCTAAGTTGGATTAGGGTTTTTAACGTTTTAAATAATGATGTAATGCAGCTTGACCAGGTGAGTTAATAATTATTAATAAAATTGAGAGTTAAAGAGAGTATATCGTTGATGTCTTTATTCCCGGTATTATGTGTGAATCAACAAATTTAAAAAATAATTTCGTTTTCAGCATTCATAGAATTAATGGATTCGAAATCGTTTATCATTTTTTTATTTTTTTAATTTTTTCATACATGCTTTCATGCCACATTAATTAGTATTAGAACTTGCGTTCGGTTCTTAATTGATCATGGCACGATGCAGTATTCATGGGGTAGGCATGCAACATTGAAGATGTGAACGAACGCGATGAGGCTGCGGTAGAGTGGTCATTCACAACAAATATTATTCTAGATCTAATTGTGGATTAGAATAAGCAACCGATCTTCAATGAAGAACCAATTGAAGAAATTATGATATATGAAGAATGCACGGAGATATTACAACAGGAAGTTGTTTCACTGTCATCAGTATTGGAAAATATCATGGGTCGATCTAATAAATTATTTGGTGAAATGAATTTAGAGGAGGTTAAAGTCACGTTTAACAAGGAAAAAGAACCCTTGAAAGATAGTTTCCAAGAAATAGGTAAACCAATTGATGGTTTTCAAACATGAAACCAAATACGTGGCTCTAATCAACTTTGCAAATTCTTTGAGAAGCCATTATACGTGGGTGAAGAATAGAATCCCGAAATGAAGATTTGCAATAATTGTTCACCAAGTTACTCATTTCTGGTTAGTGGAAAAGATTAATTTTGAGTACAAGAAAGCTAGCTGCAGACAAATTGAGACTTGTCACCTTATTTCAGGCAATTGAAACTTGAGGAGTTTTCTCCAGCTAGGGAGAATGACGCAGACGTAATTTTAAAATTTTTAATTTTATTATTTTAAAATTCATATTTTATTAGGAATTTAATAATTTTTAGTATAGATATCTTATAATATTTAGTTACTTGATTTGTTTTGTTTTTATTTTTCTTTTTATTTAGTTTCTTAATTTTTAATAATTAGAATTTAATTTCTAATATCTTAATTTTCTTTTTTGTATGTTGTTTTCTAAGTTGGATTAGGATTTTTAACATTATAAATAATGATGTAACTCCCCTTGACGAGGGGAGTTGATGATTATTAATAAAAGGGTGAAATACACTAACTTTTCATGAGGTTATGGATTAATACACAAAGTACTTCTGACGTTTGAAAAATTACAATGGCCTTCCATGAGGTTTAAAACTTTTAACAGATTTTCCCTATTTTACATTAACCATCATTGAAATTTTGGATTAATACAGAAAGCACCCCTGACGTCAATTGTCCGTTAGCAAGATTGACTGTCTATCCATGACGTCAACTGAATAGTGATTGGAATACGATATATGTCATTCTTTTTGACAAAATTACTATACACCCACAAGGATGTTGATTGAATTACCAAACAAGAATAGTATTTTAGACATAAGAGCATTTAATTTAAGCACATGAATAACACGTGATCGATTTCTATCACTATTTCAAACAGATTAGTAACGAAAATAGTATGAATGATACAATTAAATAATTAATGAGTCAATATGATTTACTTTTTGGTCATTCAATCAATATTTTAGTGGGGTATATAGTAATTTTATCAAAAAAATAGCATATATGGTATTCCAATTACTATTCAGCTGACGTCATGTATGAACAGTCAATCTTACTAACGGACGATTGACGTCAGGGGCGCTTTGAGTATTAATTCGGAATCCCAGGAGTGGTTAGTGTAAAATTGAGGAATCTGTTATAAGTTTTAAATCTCATGGGAGGTCATTGTAATTTTTTAGATGTTAGATATACTTTGTGTATTAACTCATAACCTTAAAGGAGGTTAGTCTATTTCATCCCATTTTTTACTCTTGACAACATAGTTATTACTAAAACGTGGTTCTTTAATAATTTGGCCCCGTTTGGGATGCTTTTAAGCTATTTTAACTGTTTTAGTTTTTTAGTTTTTTATCTTTAATACACTTTTTTTTTACCGTTTGATTAAAAAATTATATTTTTTCAATACTTCTTATTGAGATCATTCTGAATATGTAAACATTTTGTTCATATTTGAAAACAAATTCACTAAAAATAAAAAAAATATTCTTACTCACGAAATAAGTTTTTTTTTTCTTCTCAAATTTGAACAAAATTTTTATATTTTTAGATATATCTTGTCACTTAAAACTTAAAATCAAAGCAGTTAAAATAATTAAAAAAGCTTATTAGCCCAAACTGGGTTATAAAAAGTGACTTGTGTCACACTATCGTCTCTGTATGTAGTGGATCCACCATCCATGCATCCAGTAGGTGACAATTATTTACTAACCAATTAAGAAAATAGCGACATATTCTCTACCGTTCCTAAACAACTTACATTAGTCCCAACAAAAAGAGCGTAATTTTGATTGCACACTTTAAAAGTGGGTGATCGAACATTATCTTTACATATGATTAGTTATTTTACTTTAGGTTTATTGTGTTGAAATAACTAATCATGCATGAGAGATAATGTTCACCGACTTGAAAGGCTGGTACAAGAAATTACGTAATTTGCATGCATGTACATGCAACACTTGGGTTTAATGCGCGTTGTTTAAAACTCATATATTTTAAAAATTAAAAATTTGAACTAATTAATAATATTAACGTTTTTTAATTCATAGCTTCTTATTAACGTTCACAGATGCATCATAGTCAAATTTATGCTTCGGAAAGTTTGTGATGTCACCTTGTAGAAAGCAAATGACTATGAATACTAATTTCCATACAAATCACATATATAAAGTGTAATGCTAATACAAACAATAAAATTTTACTGTACAGAAGTTGCAAATTGAACGATATGGCAGTTGGTTAACCTTATTTATCATTTCAACATAAAATATTCTCTATTTTGAAATAGTTATTGTCATATTTTTTTTTCTTGATAACTTGGTATCCGATCTAATGACTGACTAATTCGGAAGACCAATTCCACAGTCTACTAGTAACGGCTCGACTAAAGTCGGGGCAAATTCGCGTATGACCTTGCCCAATTCATGAATAGATGGCACCTAGGAGGTTTTGAAGATGTGATCTTAAAAAATGAGAAATTTCCAAGTCTCTAACCTAAACTAATAAGCCAAAATCATGGGATTGACTATTACATCATTACGATAGTATTTACTTTTTTGTAAAAAAATTTAATTGATGTGGGATAAAATATTTACTCACTAATAGTGCGAGGTAAGCATGTCGCCCTGATATCCTCGCCATTAGTTTCTCAACTTGCCTGTATACTATGGGCATACTGATCTTCACATTGCCAGAGGGCGAGGTTGGTTTTAAGGACTCCATCACCTCAAGACTCATTCTCCTTGATGTCGCTTACAATTGTGGACTGCTCTCTATATGGTATTCTCTTATTATCACTCCGATGTCTCCGGCATCTCCTTCCATACTTATCCATTCGAGGATCACACCGTGCTTTTCTTATACGGCTCTCTATTCTCCAACTATATAAAGACCGCTCCCCCATCATTCAAAGGTACGTATAAACCCATATTTATTTAGAGAGTTCTAGTGTTATTGCTTTGCCTAGCTTATCCGCCTTGGTCTGATTCCTACGCTGGAGGGTTTTTGAGAGGCCTCACCCCGATCGGTAATGTTTGTTCCCGTCTGCGCAGGTCGCCCGAGTATTGACTGAGATCAAGTACCTAGGTCACGAGCAATTCTGACTGTTGGTTGCTCGCCCCAGATTTCTACCACAATAATTAGACGCCGTCTGTGGGAATAAAAATTCTTTAGTTTTTATGCACCTACGCAGCCATTAGTTACCTCGACCAAGCGCCAGTAGCCTAGTTGATAACCGAGCTCATTCGATGACAAGCAATAACCAAGCTCCAGATCTTGAACATCTCCACCGTGAAATGCATGATATCGCCGAGTAGATCAAAATCATGAATGAGAACAATGCCTGCTTAATATAGTACCTCGCCACGAACAATCTACCACCTCCAACAGCACATGTTCCGCCTGAGATTGAACGGTCTCATTGTTCTCATAGATCAGGCGATCGTGAATCCCAGAGCCATCGTAAGGTTTTTCGGGCCCAAAATCGCCAACTCCGATCACCGAGCGTACGATTGAGGCAAGAAAGAATCCTTGCATTGGAATTCGAATCATCCAGCCAGACTTGCGAGGTAAGAGGTGAAGAGATTAGAAGGAGGGGACGGTCACCTCGCCGTAATGATTGGACTCCCAAGCGTCGAGAGGAGTCAACTACTCAGAGGATTTTAGACCTGGATGCAAAGATCGATGCCATCAACATGGGCGTTAACGCATCGGTTACTATGGATGCCTTAGTAAGACAGACTGAGCCCCCATTCACAGACAGGATAATAAGAGTAAGAGTTTCATCCAAATTCAAACTACCATCCCAACTCAAAACATATGAAGGAAAGATCGACCCCATGGACCATCTTGACTCATACAGGAGTCTAATGACACTACAGGGATATTCAGATGAGGTGATGTGTAAAGATTTCTTGGCAACCTTGAAGGGTTTGGCCATGACCTAGTTCAGAAAGCTATCTCTTGGAACCACTGATTCGTTTGGCAAGCTGAGCATGCTCTTTGTTGCCAATTTCATGAGCTGCCATCAGACATAAAATGAAGAATAAAATTTGAAAGACTATGTCAAGAGGTTCAACTAGGCCGTGTTAGAGGTGGAAGGTGCCAATGACAAGGTAGTAGTCATGGCGCCCTGGCCCATTATTCGACTCCATTTCCAAAAATGTTCTTGAAACTCAATCAACACTCCCGAGAAAAATTGACAAATATATTGCCGCAGGAGAACTAGTCAGGCCAAACGGAGGAGGTGAGGAGGAGATGATCACAAGAGGAAAGATCCTGATACTAGATCTGATTATAGGGACGAGGTAAAGAAAATAAGGTCCGATAGAGACTCAAGGCCAAGAAACAACGATAGGCACCCTCGAACTCCACCTCATCACCCTGAGATGGTATTGTCGCCCCTCAACACTCCTATCGCCTAGGTACTTACTAAGATAAAGCATGAAGAATTCGTTAAGTGGCCTGGAAAGATCAAAACTAACCCCTACAAGAGAAACAAGAACAAGTACTTTGAGTTCCATCGAGATCATGGGCACAACACTGAAGACTATTTTCAACTAAAAGAGTAGATAGCCGACCTTATCAAGAAATGGTATATGAGGAAGTATGTTGCCGATCGTCCACAGCCTAACTCGCCGAAGAGGAGGTATGGAGACAACAAACCCACGACAAGAGATATACAACTGATCCATGGTGGGTTTGGATCAAGAAGATGTTCAAGCTCATCTCGAAAGAGACATGCTAGGAGCGCTAATGGGCAAGTTAAGGAGGAAGTTTATAACCTTTCCTCCCTCACAGTTGGAGCTCATTAACTCATTACCTTCACCAACGACGACTTGAGAGGCTTACATCTTTCCCATGATGACGCCTTGGTCATCTTTACAATCATCGCCAATTTCAATGTGCAGAGAATCTTGATTGTCAATAAGAGTTATGCGGATATCTTGTTCATATCAGCCTTTGACAAGATGAAGATTGGGCTAGACAAGCTCCATCATTTTCATTCTGTGCACCCACTTGGGTGGATCAAGTTGCTAGTTACCTTGGGAAGAGAGCCCCACCAGACCACTATGTGGCAAGATTTCATTATGGTGGATTACCCTTCACCTTACAATGCAATCTTAAGTTGCCCAACTCTGGGAAAAATTAAGGCCATCACCTCAACATACCACCTGATGATGAAATTTTCTACTTCAATGGGGGTAGGTGAGGTGCTCAAAAGGTTGCCAGGCAGTTCTTCATCTCGGCTATGAAGACTGAATCTTCTTCAAAGATCAATACCCAATAACAGCGATGATGCTGAGATGGAGGCATTGAGAGACAAGGTGGAAGAGATAACCCTTGCCAATCCTAGAGAAATGAAAAACACCAAGCCCCTGGAGGAAGTTACTCCAATCTCCATACATCTCGATCTTTCGAATCGCCATATTATGATCGGGACCGAGCTTAGTGAAGAGTTGCGAACCACTCTGGTGGAATTTTTGAAAAAAAATATTGATGTCTTTACATAGTCGCAGGGCAACCTGCTAGGAATCGACCCTCAAGTCGCCGTGCACAAGCTGTTCGCCAGTCCTGATTATCCTCCAGTTCACCAAAAAATAAAAAAGTTTGCACCTGAGTGCCTGAAAGTCATAGAGGAAGAAGTGGCTAAGCTTATCAAAGTCAATAACATCAGAGAAGCCCATTACTCGGATTAGCTCACCAACATTGTTGTTGCCCCCCCAAAAGGGAGAAAGTGGAGAGTATGTGTTAACTTCATCGACCTCAACAAGGCCTGTCCAAAAAATAGTTTTCACTACCAAAAATTGACCTGATCCTAGACGCAACCTCCAAGCACGAGCTTCTCAACTTCATGGACGCCTTCTCCAGTTATCACTAGATTAAAATGCATCCACCCGATGTGAAAAAGACTTAATTTATCACTGAGAGAGGATTGTACTGTTACAAAGTCATGCCTTTTGAATTGAAGAATGTGGGGACGACGTACCAGAGATTGGTGAACAAAATGTTCAAGGAATTAATCGGGAAGACTATGGAGGTATACATAAATGACATGCTTATCAAGAGCATCAAAACTGCCAACCACATCACCCACCTCAAAGAAGCATTTTGCATCCTGCGAAAATACAGAATGATGCTAAATCCTTACAAATGCATCTTTGGTGTGCCCTCAGGTAAATTCCTAGGCTTCCTAGTGACCAAGCGAGGAATTGAAGCCAACCCAGATCAGATCCAAGCTCTTCTAGCAATGAGCTTGCCTAAAAACATTCATGAGGTGCAGCAGCTAACTAGGCAAATAGCCACCCTTAATAGATTCATCTCCAAATCAGCTAACAAATGCCTCTCTTTCTTCAAGATTCTGAGGAAAAATCAAGCTTTCCAATGGATAGACGAATCCGAGATGGCGTTCCAATAGATGAAGATGGATCTTGGTTCGCCCCCTTGCTTGCAGTTCCTACCATGGGCGAAGATCTCATTGTGTATTTATTTGTCTCGCAAATGAAAATAAGTGTAGTACTTATTCGAGAAGAGGACAAGGTCCAAAAACTTGTATATTATATCAGCAATGTCTTAATGGGAGCCGAGACCAGATACCTAAAAATTGAGAAGCTCGCCTATGCTCTCTTGATCGCCACTAGAAAACTTTGACATTATTTCCAAACTCATCCCATTGCCATGCTGACAAATTAACCTTTGAAGCAAATTCTTCAAAGACTCGAAACCTTGGGAAGGCTTCTCAAATGGTCTATTGAGCTAAGTGAATTCCACATCGACTATAGACCAAGAATGGCGATCAAAGTCCAAGCCTTAGCTGATTTTGTGGCTGAATTTACGCACGACGCTGCTCCAGAACCAGAAGTAGTTCTCTTCAAGGTAGAAGCTCCAGAAGAATAAAATTCAGATAGGGACCTCGCCAGATGGAAATTATTCATAGATGGATCATCTAACTAGCATAGCTGTGGTGCAGGACTTGTTTTCCAAACTCCATTAGGCGAGTAAATGGAATGCGCCATTTGAATTGGATTCAAAGCCACCAATAACAAAGCAGAATATGAAGCTCTCCTATCTGGATTAAGGGTTGCAATATAATTGGAAATATAATCTTTGGATGTCTTCAGTGACTCCCAACTTGTCGTAAACCAGGTCCAAGGAGAGTATCTCGCCAAGGATCACAAGATGGTGGCCTACCTAGATGAGGTGAAAAGTATTTCATTGAAGATCAAAGGCTTCAAGATTCACCAAATCCCCAGAGAGAAAAATAGAAAAGCTGATGCTCTGGCCAACCTCGCCTCTGCTTTTGATTTCATTGCAGACAGAAATGTTCTTGCCAAGTCCAAGTATTGAGGTTTCCAAACCCGTATGTAAAGCAAAATCAAGCTCGATGTGGATGGACGATATCATCTTATACCTCCAAGATGGAATGCTACCAATTGACAAGCTCCAAGCTAGCTGTATACAAAACTGATCAGCCAAATTTTGCCTCTTGAATAGAATCTTATACAAAAGATCTTTTTTAGGGCCACTCCTAAGGTGCTTCCGACCTGAAGAAATGAAATACATGTTAAAGGAAATTCATGAAGGCGTCTGCGGGAATCATTCTAGGGCGAGATCATTGGTAAGAAAGGTAGTTCGCCAGGATTATTTCTAACCCCAAATGGAACGAGATGCAGTAACATACTCCAGGAAGTGTGACAAATACCAGAGGTTTGCTCCAGCAAGTCATCTCCCTCACATTGAGATGGTACCTTTGACTAGCCCATGGTTGTTTGCTCAGTGGAGAATAGACATTCTCGGACCTCTGCCTCAAGCTCTATTACAAAGAAAGTTCTTGATTGTCGTCATTGATTACTTCACAAAGTGAATAGAAGCAGAGTCTCTCATCAAGATTACAGAAAGGAACACCAGGAATTTCATATGGAAGAACATCGTCTTTTGGTTTGGAATTCCAAATGTTATCATCTTGGATAATGCCAGACAATTTGACAATGATGGATTCAAGCTCTTCTGTTCAGACCTCGCCATTTCCCATCATTTCTTTTCGCTTGGTCATCCTCAAGAGAATGGTCAAGTGAAACTCACCAATAGGACTATTATGAGAAATTTAAAGACGAGGTTAGAAAAATCCAAAAATGAATGGGTAGAAGACTTGCTGAGCATACTTTGGACATACCATACAACGAGTAAACTTTCCACGGGTGAGATGTCGTTTTCTTTGGTATATGGGACAAAGTCGATTATACCCGTGGAGATTGGAATGCCGAGCTTCATAATTTCAAATTTCAACAAGGAGAACAACGAGATCGAGCTAAGGTTCAACCTTGATCTCCTCGATGAAAAGTGGAAGCGAGCTGAAGTACGCCAAACAACTTACAAGCATTAGGTCTCCAGATACTACAACCAAAGAGTGAAGCACATATCTTTTATGCCCGATGACTAAGTTTTGAGAAAAGTCACCCTATCTACAAAGGAACTGAATGCTGAAAAGCTCAGCCCTACGTGGGAAGGCCCTTACAAAGTTACCAAAGTGTTCAAACCAGGAACGTATTGGCTGGAGGACATGAATGGAAAGGCACTACCCCCCATGGAACGCTGAGCACTTGAAGAAATATTACTAGTGAAACTTCTGGTCGCCATGAAAAGGAGATCGCCCGTGCAAAAGATGATATCGCCAGTCTTATAATCGGCAAAAGCTCCATATTTGTACGATTTTAATCTTTAGAATTGTTTGTTATCGCCAATCTTTATGATTGACTAATAAAGATTCTATAGTTCAATTTTATCGCCGAAGTTGAGTTTTAAATCGCCATTATTGATCATTTTCAAGAACGCCCATTCATTATGATATGATAAGGTGTCTTGATCGCCTATTGAAATATCGCCGTTATCAAGGTCATCTATTCATTATGATATGATAAGGTATCTTGATCGCCATTATGGATGTTGCCATTTTCAAGAATGCACATTCATTATGATATAATAAGGCACCTTGATCGCCTATTGGAATATCGCTGTTATCATGGTCGCCCATTCGTTATAAAACGATAAGGCTTCTTGATCGCCCTAGGAAGGGACTTAATAATCAGTTGAGTTCGCCAGTTGATCAAGTTTTACTCGCCAATTTTTAAGGTCACCCCTCTCTCTTAAATACTGTTGATCACCAAATTTATTTTTCCGAATCAAATAAGATGCGCCTAAGTCTATATCACCTCGTCGTAAAATTGAATTTTTAATTGCTTAAATTGAAGAAAATTCATCTTAATAAGATCTCCAAAATTACATTATTTCACATTTTTAATTTCTTGATATCGCCAAAAAATAAGACTAGCAGGAAAAATAGAGAAGATAATTCCATTTATTGAGAAAAGGTTACAGCTCGCCAAAAAAAAAGAGAAATTGTTAATACAAGTTTTTAAGAATAGATGGGGTTCGTGTTGCCTTTTTCCTCGTCCTTCTTGTTTTCCCTCTCCTCTTCCTCCTTGAGAAAGTCATGATCGAGGCCCATGTTGTCTAGATCGATTCCAAGATTGGGGCGATGGCGATCAAGTTGTCTTTTGCAAAAATCGAACCCTTTGCCAAAGTACTTCGAGGAAGCATCTTCGACAGCCTCTTGGAAATCCTCCGATGACTTAAACTCCTCGATGGCCTTCTCCTTGGCAAGGGCCTCATTCTTCTGCAACTTTGTCACCTCAGCCTCTAACCTCGCCACTGCCTCGGATTTTTTCTTAAGCTCTTCTACCATCCTCTTGTTCCACTCGCTGAAATTGACCAAAATTCCTTCTAGCTCTAAAGCCCGTTTCTTAGCTTGGACCATCTCGAGCTCGAATGAGTCTTCTCCAGTGAATTAAAAAGCGGCGTCATTCCCTAAATCCCTACTACGGACGGTGAGGGATGACCCGGGTATGACCCCTGTTATAAACCAGTTTCTATGAGCGCCATAAGACAATAAAAGTATGTAAATTAAATCCGAGGATGAAAGAGAATAAATATATGGCGAAGGATATGGAGAAACTTGGTGACCACTTGGTCCAAAGAAAGTTTATCAACTTTTTTCTTGTCGGCAGGAAGAATCACCCCGGCAAGAATTTTCTCTGCCACAGAAGCACTCGCCATCACGGAAGCTCCGGCGTCCAGAACCTCGGTTTATTTGAAGTGCCTTCCCTGAGAGTTATCAGTCACACGGTTCCCCTGCTCGCCATTTTGCTAGATTTGGACTTCTTAGCTTCGGGCGGCGGTAATGCTTCCTTTCCCTTGGAATCGTTGATCTGGCCCCTTTTATTGGGCAACAAGTCCTGAACCTCGTCCCTAGGCCATTTTTCTCGAATTACCACGCCCGTGTTGGACGAGGTGGCAGCCTTGACCCTTCCTTGTCCTTTTTGTAATCTACCTTTTTGGCGAGCTTTCGCCAAATTGATCCTCTTGGACATAGCTACAAAATAAAAATTGACATTAAATACTAAGAAGAGATAAAATACTTGGAAAAATTCAAGTTAATACCATCCGATCCAAGCTCTAGGGGCAGCCCTAAGTTCCACCAGGACTCCGATTTAGAGTTTGATCATGAGCTCGAACTAAATGGACCCAAGCCTAAGGGGTTTGGGACTTTTCCCCCTAGCAGCCTCGGCATGGTTAGATTAGGAAGGCGAGGTAAAATCCTCCTCCATTCCTTCCTGATGGTTCTTAAATATTCTATTGATTCATCTCGAGAGCTTTCACTCCGGGGAGGTTCATCTCAGGGATGGTGAGATTCACCCTCGTCGCCAGAAGCGACAACCATGCCATCTCCAGATGTATCTTTGTCCCCGCCACTAGATGACATCTCGCCACGGCCAGGGGCAGAGAACCGATGAAATGTTCTGGAATGAAGGACGTCGAAAACTATGTTCTTAAAAACCTTCCTCATCCTTTCCTCCTCGGTGTCGGTCAGGATGGACAATTTATTACAGCGCTTGCTTGAAGAAAGAAGAATACTTGTCAGCTTGAGGCGAGATGATGAACTTGATGAAGACGATGTGAAAGCAAAACTGACTTGGGATGTCCCATGATTGTGGAACCCGTGAAACTTCATTTGGAGTAGTACTTAGGAAGAATTCCCAATCATCCCCCGAGATGAAGAAGAATCTCTTCTTCCATCCATTAACGTTACTGGGAAACCCCTTGAGCACATTTTTGCTCGGCCTCGCTTTGAAGTAAAGCCACCCCAAATCTGACCCAAGATTTTTGAACAAGGTATAACGACACCAGAACTCGTTGAGAGAAAGATGGCGCTTATAGAATCGCCATATCACTAGCACGCAGACGACGCTTCACCGCGTGTTAGGAGAAAATTGGGCGGGTCAAATGTTGTAGAAGTTTAAAATCCTCCTAATGGTGGGGTGGATTGGGGGCCTCAGGCCAGTGGGAAAGGCAGCTTTGTAAAAAGTTACCTCACCTAGGCGAGTAGAAAGTACGGTTTCGCTCTCGTTAGGGATCTTGACCTGGATCCCGGCTGGGAAGGAGTACGTCTCCCTCAGGAGATTTAAGTCTTCCTGAGTCATGGTGTTAAACTCTCTTTCCAGAAGAGAAAGAGTATCTACTTAGGAATCCCCCTTGAGGACGGAAGAGTCATCCCGAAGTGAGGATTCCTCAAGAAGGTCCTCCTTAGACGAGGAGGAAAGTTAATTTATCTCGTTCGTTATGTATGATTTCTCTCAAGATGATCAGA
>BRYE01000018.1:587500-595000 GCA_030159115.1 Actinidia arguta var. hypoleuca | reverse complement strand
CTAGTTGAACTGACCCAGATTATGATTGACAGTAGACTGATAAGGCCAGCCAAAACCATTGCGCCATGGCAAACTAAGGAACCGACCCTACCCCCACATGAAGGTCGGGGAAAAAAATAACTTGTAACACATGTAAGTGTAGACAATCGATTTGACAGCAAGAACGTGGCGATGAGAAAACGGAGGAAATCACCTGATCAAAGCAAGTCTGGGGTAGACCTGCACGACACGCTCAATGCCAAGCGAAACCAAGAAGGAGACCTGTGCGACAAGCTCAATGACCGCAAAGTGGCGGTTGTAAGCAAAGTTATTCCGACAGGTTCGGTGGTCTGCACTGTCTGCAATGAATGAAAGGAGGCCGCCCCTAGATACTAGACTCTATTCTCTCAAAAAATCGAGGGGCTGGACCCACCGAAAAAGTTCACACCTAAGGGTCACCTTATATGATGGCAAATTAGACCTGAGGTCTCACGTGAGTCATGTTAGGCAGATGATGGCACTTTGAAATCATATGGATGCTCTAATGTGTCAGGTGTTCCCCTCTAGCCTATGAGACCTTGGGCTGAAATGATTTGACAAGTTGCCCGTTGGGTCAATCGTGAACTTCCACCAGTTGACTGAGTCATTCGTGGCTCGATTTGTGATCAACACAAAGGCGCCAAAGGACTTTAGTTTTCTATTGACATTAAAGAAAAACAAGAGCGAGACAATCTGCAATTACAACAAGCGATATTGGGAGACCTACAACTACATAGAAAAGTGCTCTGAGGAGTTGGCGGTGGCGAGTTACAAGCTTGAGCTGACTCCTAGAGAGAGACTCTGGAAAAACTTGACTCTCAGCCCTTCGACGGACCTCTGGGACCTCATGTCCTGGGTCAAGATCTTCACCCGGTTGGAGGATGACGTCAAACAGGCAGAGAAGGCCACAGGGACACCCAACCGGGGAGAGGGCCCGTACAAGAAGCGAAAAGAGAACTCGATTGAGTACAGTGGTAGAAAACAGAAGTCAAACAGACGCCAAAAAAAAGGCAAAGATGTGGTAAATATGCTCGAATGTGTCTTAGTGAGTGCGTGAAATCACGTGCTATCAACTGCCTACCAGGACTTACGGGATTCGAGAACGTGGTAGCCACATAGCCGCACGCATCCACACCAATCGAGCCCGTACTCCAGTGTGCCTCCAGCCTAGCCATACTTGGACGCGTGGCTCTAGCATTTATGGCGGAATGACGGATGCAGACAGAAGAAATACAACTAGTAAGCCTCAACTTGCCTAGCAAGAGCAGAACCCAAAGAGCGAGCACGTCCAACTCACATGACCTCGGCGAACATCGAACTAGGTCATACGAACTGAGGGACAATTGTAAGGGGACAAAATATACGATGACATCACCCGACCGTGCTAAGGCAAGAACCCCCAACGAGTTTCCGCTACAGAGCGAGCTCGGTGGTCCCTGCGTCAGAGCTCGGTGCGGACACTATTCAACACTAGTCTTGATAGGGCAGAGGTCTCGACCAACTGTCGCCACGGAGCTAGCTCGGAGACCCTCTGCGCTAGAGCTCGGAGCAGTCGCAGTGCAGACGAATGCCGTATAAGCTAAAGCTATCATTACCTCTGAGGTGTTGCTGCTTAGCAAGCTCGGAACAATAACTGCATTGAAAGCTTGGAGGAAGGCCAACGGCCGACGTTAGTCCAAAAGGAAATCAGAGGACAAAAGGTGACTTGCACGAAAAAATACCTTCTGACAACCCCACATCCAGATGGAAACATTGGCAGTTGATGATGGGCTACCAACCACGCTATAGGGACATGGCTGGGTCAGCTGTATACTCACTAACATGATAGCTAGCACATCGACCCATGCGCATGCGTTGAGCTAGGGTACAAAAGAGAATACTGTTGTTCTCACTGAGGTACGTGCAATCTTACTTTGGGAAGATACATACACTTTCTCTCTCTAAGATTTTGAACGTCTGACTTGACCATTGGAGAGCCATTTCCTGAAAACAGTCCCGGTGGCCGTTCTTACTGTTCTTGTGCTTGCAATTAAGACATCGTTGGTTAACCGAACGAAGGGTTGGGGCTACCTACACCGCCATAGAACCGCCGTAAGTATCTATACTCGATTTCCTCTCCCTTCTTCTAACAACATCACCCCCACAAAAGTAAAATTATCACAGGAATTAATTACCATGTTAAAAAAATAGATAATTGATCTAATTTTAGGGCATGATAAGGACATTCTAATTTTAGAAAGGGCAAAAAAGAAAGGAAACATTAACTTCGTCTTCAATGTTTATTTTATTCCATTATTAATTAAGTTACGGCTAAAAATGGTTACAAATGTAAGATATTGTCACGTCTCATGCAATGATTACCAAGTGTTCATTCAATCCCAATAAGGCAGAAACGTTAGGGTAGGGTGTTGCGATACAGACTTCGCTGTGTTGCCTGTATGGACACAACACCTGTTTTAGTATAATGATACGATTATGATCGTTAATTCTATAAATCTTATTGAGTAGATAATTCATAACAAAAATTAAATTGATTGGACATCATTAAACGTACGATCATAACTTATTTCTCTTGAAAAAATTGATAGAATAATGGTTTTGAGGATAAGCTGTAATGCAAATATAATTTAATTACGTGGCTATCGATGTATATAGAGTGCCACAAACACGACTACAGTAATCAATCATTTAGTTTCTTTCTACTTTTAGATAGTGCTTGTTAAGTATGGTACTTATTTAATTATTTGCTAATGCTGGTTACAAATTGGTTTCTTGATGCACCTAAAGTTTCTATTTTTAACAAGGAAATCAACAAAATGGAACAAATCATACTAATGCCAGCCCAATACACAGCTAGAAATTAGTACTGGCATTCAACTACTTTTTATTTTGGAAAGCACTTTTCTGTTGCGGTGTTTAAAACACGATTAATTAGTGCTAACAATAAAATTTAATTTTTCAAACAGTTTCGGAGAAGTGTTCAATTATCTGATTCTCGAAACGGATTTGGCTCACCGTCAAACCTCTATCCTCCTCACCCTTCCAAACTCTTCATGTGTGTCCTACTTCCGAGCTCATTTAAATGATTTGAACCGTTTATTTCGTAGCTCTCGTATTGAAAGTCATATATGCGAAAATTCAGTTTTATCAAAGATTTATAAACACAGAAACAGCCACATTTTTCTTAAAAATAAATGGACGGTTTAAGTTTATACTTATGAAAACCATTCATTTTATAAAACAAAAATGCAATTTGTTCTTATATTTACAGATATCCTATGAAGTTATTTTTTTGCATGAATAATTTGTACGAGGGCTACAAGATAAAGGGTTCGTATCATCAACGGAAGTGGGACCCACAAGAAGAGTTTAGAGGGTTAAGAAGGACAAAGGTATGAGCGGAACACACTGGAGTGAAAAATGAAAGATTCCCAATTGAAAGAATTATCGGATGAAACAAAAACCTCAATCTATTCGAAGGATTTGTTGGGATTCATTGACTTGTCGTATTAAAACAAATACTCCAGTGAACAACTTGGTTGAGTTGATGCAGAAATGAGTTTTTAGCCGACTTGTTACTTAACCTTTGTACCTTTGTCGTGGAGAACTTCATCAATAAACCACGTGGTACTGAGTGAGCTGTCTTCATGCTCAAATTGAAAATGAATGGTGACGGATGAGAGAAGTTCGACTTTTCTCGCCAAGTTCAAAGAAATCATCTGCAAAACACTCTACGGTTCTCATCGTTTGGTTCGAGAATATGATTGAATGGGAAATTTTCAGTTTGCTACCCTGTGTGTGGTTTGGGATCATCACATAACTATTTTATACATTATGGGTTAAAATGTACCGTCTTATTTTTCATCCAATCGAATGACAAGTGAATTTTGTTATGAAGACAAAAATACTCATAAATTCTTTAATTTTTTTTTTAAAATTGCCATTGTCCTCTTTTTATTTTTTCTCTCCTTGTATCTCTACCACTACTGTCCCACCACACTCGCCATGCCCCCACCAAACCAATCCCTTCCCTCCAGCTCTCTATTGCCACCTATGTGTGTTTATATATATGTATCATGTATGTGTAGAAAAATTGTGTTCTTTTTTTTTTTAAATCAGAAAGTTTATGAAAATAATTTACAGAAAAAATCGAAGACAAAGAAGAACATAAACTTTTAAAAGAAATGAAATTAAGGATGCAGAATTTTATATGGCTGAGGCCTGAATTAAATTCAGTGTCCTTAAGTCGTTTACGACCCGTACTTGATACTTACGGAATACGCCGTACGACTCCCAGGATACAACAGCTACGATCTTCGAATAGTAGTACTCCAAATCTGAAGATCACGTCGAACCTTTAAGTGTCTCCTCTCTCTCAAAATAAAACTAAAAATGATGGATGCTCCTAGCACTCTCTAACTCTTGCTTAGAATAATTTTTGAATGAATGAAGAATGCTGGAAGGTGGAGGAATTTATAAAAGTCTTCACATCTTTTTAGAGGGTCACTCCTCTTTGAAAAGGCACCCATTCGGCCAAACAGCTACGCACAGGGACCTTTCTGCACAAATTGAAAGGTTGCACTTGTTCGCATGTTAAAGGAAAAAAATTCGGAAATAAATTGTAATTACCGCTTCGTTTAAATTCGAAACGGTGTGACCGTTTACAAAAAAAAAGTTTTCGGGGAAGAAAGTGCAATTTATAATTTTAGAAATTAAAATAATTAAATAAATTTTGTCCAAAAAATTAATATTAAACCTAAGCCGGGCCTGCACGAACCGAACCGGGTCGGGCGGCTACGGTGCAGCCGCATGTGGGTCAAACCTATAAGCCCAAAGGCTAATGGATCAAGCCCACTTTATATATAACTCATTCCCTTTAAAAGTTTGAGGTGCCCAAGAACCCAATTTAAAGAGTCCAAACTTGGGTTTTATATTCCTACCAATTTTTCTTTCTTTTTCTAATGTAGGACAATTTTGTCTATTCACAAATTTTTTCATTTTCATTGAAGCTTCTTTGACAAACAATTTCTCATTCAAATCAACTTAATTTTTGACAAATGAATACACTAAATTCATCTACTCATTTAGAAAAATATGAATCAATCATTGTTCATTTAATTTAGTGTATAGAACTTAATAAATTTTAGTTCTAAAATGTGTTCACAACACATGATTAAAAACTAATCTTCTAATAGTATGTATATGTGTCTATGCAGTACATGAATGCTATGCACGGGAGTCTTTGTATGTGAGGGAAAAAATGAAGGTATTGAGGTCATTTTTTTTGTGTTTTGTAAGTAGGTATCAAAAATATACTTTAGTCTACAAACAAAGGATTATGCGACGATTTTCTAAGAAATTTGCAAAACATTCGACAGTTCTCATCTTTTTTGTTTCGAGAATTATTGAATGGGAATTTTTCACTCTGCCACCTTTAGTGTGGTTTGAGATAAGTGCAGATTACGGATCCCGAGTCCTGACAATTAAAAATCATTGCATAACTCTCTGTATGGTTCGTAGAATAAAGTGTATCGCTTTATTTTTTATCCAAACTAATGGCAAGTTAGCTTTGTTATTAAGGCATAAATATCTTCATAATTTTTTTAAGGCTGTATTTGGATCAATGATTTGATGAGAAAAATAAAAATATAAATGGTAGATAATTCAATGATTTCAAAAGTTGAATCATCTAACTATTTACTTTTATTTCATTTTTTCTCACCAAATTCAGAATTCAAATAAACCCTAAATTCCCAAAAGAAAACTATTATCATCTTTTCTTTCTCCATTTTTTCTCTCTCCTAATGTCTTCACCACCACCATCCCTCCTCACCCGCTAGTGCAATCCCCTCTACTGCCACCTATTTGTGTGCTTGTATACAATATTTTATGTGAGAAAGAAAATGAGGGTATTAAAAGTCACTTTTTCGTGTTCCATTAATAGATGTCAAAAAGTGATTTTTAGGTCACAGGGGATTAAGCAGTGATTTTCCTGTTGAAAATATTATGATTTCTTTGGTCATTTTAGAACTATATTTAAAGTGGGTCCTATAATTATTTTTTGTGGGTTAATAATTGAACACAATCTTTGAATCTTGGTAAAGAGATCTATTAAAAAAATAAATCAAAAATATTACAAGAAGTAAATAAAAATTAGCTTAAAAAATAGTTGGTTAAAGTTGTTGAAAGAAGGAATTGGAACCTAATCCCACATTGATTGTGAAGGAGGAAATGAAGTGGTTTATAAAGCCCGAGTTTGGAAGTCTAAAATGTGTCATTGGACATACCCAAATTTTTAACGGGAAGGAGACTTAGATAAACTAAGTTTCTCAATAAACCCCACACAGGCGCACCGCTGCTAACCGAACCGGGCCGGGCTTGGGCTTGGGCTTGGTGGTAATGGGTTGTTGGGCCCGCCTAAAGCTTATATATTCTTTTTGTACAAAATTTATTTATTTTAAATTTTTTATTCCTTCCGGGTCTAGCAAAATGATTCACGAGTCAATTGTTACTGATTGCACCGTTTCATTCAAAGTCTTCGCACCATTTCGCACTTGGGCTGCACCGGTTCGCGTTGACCGGACGCGTCTGATCCTGACAATTCTTCACTTCACCTGAATAGTCCGCTACTTCTCTATAAATACCAGTATACTCCTAATTTTTTATTCATTCAATTTTAGACACCTTTGCACACGCTATCACCTTGCATATTGATTAGTTCCACATAAAGAGATAATCTCCATTGTTCCTATTCGCTGTACACACTGTTATAGTGCTATAATAGTGTGTGATAGACTGTTGTATCTTGAAAAATAGACGTTAAGTGATCGTAGTACCGTAACGAGAGCACAAATCTACTTTAAGAAAACTATGTTCAACGCAGGCCTCAGTCTTCAAATTCAATTTTGAATTTTGGTACTGTAAATCTTTATTTTATTTTCACAGTTTCCTTGTCATCTTACTTACTAATTTCTGATTTTAGTAAAACAAACTTTTACTATCAGTCTACACAAAATAGGAAAGTAAAATCTCCTGTAATATTGAGAAATCAACTATAAGATTTTACCAGCCTACTTATTTTTAAAAAAAATAAAAACAATACTTACTTAGTTTTTATAGCAATTCCAATATCAAGGAAAGTGAAATTTGCCCATATTAAATTAATTTGGATCATTTCAAGAAAAGAAAAGAAAAGAAAAGAAAAGTAAAAGGAAGTCCCGGCTTGAGCTTGGATTATTTGTTGTTCTTTGAGTTCTCTAACTCCTTTAAAATTTGTTGTTACCGGTCTAAGCCGCACAAGATCAGCTGGACAACATCCAAGTTTTTAGTTAGTTGTGTATGCGGAAAGCGTTCAAGTCTAACGCCGTCCACGTCTGGGTTCTAAATTTGTTCTTCGTCGCTATTTCTGCTTCGTTTTGAATATGTGGTCCATTCTCAAATATACTACAGCTTAAACAGAGGCGTCAGAAACCAAACTGGAAA
>BRYE01000018.1:532500-537500 GCA_030159115.1 Actinidia arguta var. hypoleuca | reverse complement strand
AGAGAGATGACGAAAGGAAAATCGAGAATAGACACTTTCGGTGGTATTACGATGGATTTGAGAGCTGGCACCGGTCAGTAACACAACAACGTCCTAGCGGTAGCACAGAAAGAGTGAGAACGACCGTCGGAGTTGTTTCCGAAAAACAGCTCTTCGATAGTCAAGTTAGATGACCAAAGTTGGAATGTAGATTGAGAAAGTATATATATTCTTAAGCTCAAAATCGCGTACCTTTGATAAAAAGAAAGGCTAACTTTGTATAGCATAGCTCGGCGCATGCCTTGACATGCTAACTACCTTGTCACTAGACAGACTACAGCTCGGTGGGTACCCATACGCGTTGATCATTGTGTCAGTGAGTAGGCGACTGACCCAGCCATGCTCCTAGGGCGTGGCTAGTAGCGTCTCATCATTCCGTCGAGGTCTCCATCCGGGCATAGGGGTTGTTAGAAGAAACTTCGACGTGCAAGTCACCTTTTGTCCCTTGACATCCCTTAGGATTGCTATCGGCCGTTGCCCCTTGTCCAAGATATAGTGCGGTTATTATTCTGAACTTGCTAAATAGCGACAACTCGTAGATAACGATGGACTGAGCTCAGGTTGTGCCGATGTTCAATAGTGTCTGCGCCGAGCTCCGGCACGAAAGGCCACCGATCTTACTTCAGAGCGATAGTTTGTCGGAAGCCCCCGCCCTAGCAAGGCCAGATTCTGTCATTGCATATTTTATTCCTTAGAATTGTCCCTCAGTTCGCATGGGTTAGTCTTATGCTTTTCCGAGGTCATGTGAAATGGATATATTAGAGCTTAGTTGGTTTCGATAGCGGTTGCCTGCGCGTGATTTTTTTTCTCGCCTTTTAGTATTCTCAATCGTGGTCATCACGCCTTTCGTTTTGGCCGCTGGCTCTTCACCTCCCATCTTAATGACGGGTGTGTTTGTCTTTCGTGCAACTACGGTCTCTTTACCTCCCGTCTTAATGATGGGCGCTTCGTCTTCTGTGCGACTGCGTTCTCTTTGCCTCCCATCTGCCCCTATTTAAATGCAGGGCCTTGAGGGATTTCCTCTGAGTGAAAATGAGAGTTCTCTCTGTTCACAGCTACCATCTAATTGCCGACGACTGTTCTCCGACTTTTGGATGGTTACCTTCCTCCGAGTGTAATGAGTTCGTTCCCTCAACTTGGACGAACAGTTCAAGAATTAGGAAGGAGTTAGACGAGTTCTGCGCGAATCTTCTCCTTGTTTGAGTTTCAATTCAGGAGAAGTCGCTCAAATCATCATTCGAGGCAACGAGCTTTCCTGTAGCTAATAAATAATCTGTGTCGAGCAGTAAGTGCCCTCTTGTATCTAACAACCACTCTGCTGCGAGCTGCAAATGCTCCCTTGTAGCTGATAAATAATATGCTGCGAGCAACAAGTGGTCTGTACATTCGCCCTTGCCAGCATGTGATTCTGCTGGCTTCAACCTCATTAGAAAATATTGCCCTGCAATCACCTGTTCTGTCGGCTGAGGTCAGATCCAACATGAAGTCTAGGCGACTTCGTTCTCAGTCGATCATATCCATTCTCTGGGCAACTATCCACAAAAATCCTCCAACACAGCTCGGTCGTCTTCTTGGAGTGTTGAAGCTCGATTGTTCGCCTAGAATTGATTTTGTACTTGCATAGTCTTGTAGTCAAACGATCTTGTACTTGAACGATTCTCTGTAATGAATGACATCTAGTCTTTTAATCGAAAAGTCTTGTACTTGAACGATTTTCTGTAATGAATGAATTTTTCTGCTTGAACCTCATTTGCAATTTAATTTATATCGCCAAACTTTCACTTTTTTGTATGCCCCTAAGTATACTTAGGCAAGATTCGTAAGGCAAAGCTTGGATCATGAACTGAGTTCGACTAGCCTTCTAGAAATCTTTTCCAAGTATACTTGAATAGTCGTGGAGTTCTGAATTGACTTTAAGCTCGGCTAACTCTTTTAAAATCAATTTTTGGCGTAAACTCGAGCAGATTCAAGGGGCAAAGTTCGGAACTCACTTGAGCTTGGCTAACCCACCCTTAGAATTTTGCCCAGTATATTTAGCAAACCTCGCAGGACAGAATTCAGAGCTAACATGGAGCTCGGCTAACTCCCCCCAAAGAAATTTTTGCTAAGTGCGGCAATCTTGCGAGGTAGAGTTCGGAGCTCCATTGAGCTCGAATAACCCGTCCTTGGATTTTTTCCTAGCATACTTAGCAAATCTCACAGGACAAAATTTGGAGCTTACATGGAGCTCGATTAACTCCTCCCAATTTTTTTTGCAAAGTGTGGCAATCTTGACCACCATATCGT
The DNA here is from genome assembly GCA_030159115.1 of Actinidia arguta var. hypoleuca. Lineage (NCBI taxonomy): Eukaryota > Viridiplantae > Streptophyta > Magnoliopsida > Ericales > Actinidiaceae > Actinidia > Actinidia arguta. Next base: position 535,175 of record BRYE01000018.1, on the reverse strand, counting down.
TGATGTATGCATCCATAGTTTTACCCAAGACAAGCTTAAACATTTTTATGTCCATCCTCTGATATGTGGCCCTTATGTTTTCCAATCCAAAGGGCATTACCTTATAGTAGAATACGCCTCGGGGGTGGGTGGGGTGTTGAACGCAGTTTTCTCTTGGTCGGGCTCGTGTATGGCAATTTGGTGGTAACCTCGGTATGCATCCAAGAAGCTCATCCGGAAGCTATGAGCTCTGTCCCATGAGGATTGACCAGGTATACTTAGCAAAATTTCTTCAAGAAAGAGTTAATCGAGCTCTAAGCGAGCTTCGAACTCTGTCCCATAAGGTTTGCTAAATATACTTAGCAAAAAGTTTTAGGAAAAAGTTAGCCGAGCTCTTAGCGAGGACTAAACTCTGTCCCACGAGGATTGCTAAGAATACTTAGCAAAAATTTTTAAGGAAGAGTTAACTGAGCTCTTAGCGAGCACCGAACTGTCCCACGAGATTTACTAAGTATACTTAGCAAAAAAAAATTAAGGAAGAGTTAGCCGAGCTCTTAGCGAGCACTGAACTCCGTCCCACGAGGTTTGCTAAGTATACTTAGCAAATTTTTTTAAAGCAATAGTTAGCCAAGTTTTTAATTAGCTCCGAACTCTGTCCCACAAGATTTGCTAAGTATACTTAGCAAAAAATTTTAGGAAAGAATTAACCGAGCTCTTAGCGAGCACCGAACTCCATCCCACGAGGTTTGCTAAGTATACTTAGCAAAAAAATTTAAGAAATAGTTAGCCTAGCTCTTAGCAAGCTCCGAACTCTATCTCACGAGAATAACTAAGAATACTTAGAAAAAAAATTTAAGGAAGAGTTAGCCAAGCTCTTTGCAAGTTCCGAACTCTGTCCCAAAAAGATTGCTAAGAATACTTAGCAAGACATTTTTAGAAAAGAGTTAGTCGAGCTCTATGCGAGCTTCGAACTCTTTTCCACGAGGTTTGCTAAGTATACTTAGCAAAAAAAATTAGGAAAGACTTAGCCGAGCTCTTAGCGAGCACCGAACTTCGTCCTATGAGGGTTGCTCGAGTATACTTAGCACAAACAATTTTAAAGAAGTTAGTCGAACTCACTGTGAATTCTAAGCTCTAAGACTACCCAAGTACACTTAGCAAAGATTTTCATGGGAGATTTAGCCAAGTTCAGCTTGAGTTCCGAGCTTTGCCCTGTAAATCTTGCCTAAGTATAGTTGGGGCATATATAGAAGAGAAGGCCTTCGAATAAAAGGTATAATGCAAACGAGGTCTAAAAGAAAAATTCATTCATTATAGAAAAGTGTTCAAGTACAAGATTGTTCAACTACAGAACTATGTAAGTACAAAATTATTCAGAATACAAAATTTGCTCAAACTAGGTGGTCAACCGAGCTCCAACAGGAAAGCCAGCCAATCCTTCTGGGAGATGACCGAGCTATGTTGAGGATTCCTTGTGGATAGTTGCCTCGAGATAATGGATATGATCAATTGGAAACTGACTTCGGTCTATGGAATAGATGTTGCACGACAACATTCTCTGATTAGGTTGAAGCTTGCAATATCCAACACCGACAAGACTATATTTACGGAGCATTTGCTACTCGCAGCAGATTGTTTATCAGCTATAGAAAAGTTTGTTGCCTTAAATGGTGATCCGTTACTCAAGGGGCACAAAAGTTTGGATATATCAAAGATGATCAGAAGTTTCTCCCAAACTGGAGCTCGGGCGAGGAGAGGGCTCGCACAGAGCTCAATTAATTCTTCCCTAAATGTTTCAAAAACAAAGATCAAATCTGAAAGGGATTAACCATCTAAGAGCTGGAGAGCAGTGATCGGCAATCAAATGTCGAAAGTAAACAGGGAGGAGACTCATTTTCTCTCTGACGAATTCTCTCAAGGCCTCGCATATAAATAGGGGCAAAAGGATTGCAATCAAGAAGGGAGGCAAAGAGTCTGCAATTATGAGGGAATACAAAGTGATCACAATTAAAACGGAAGGCGTAAAGACCGCAGTTAAGAAGGTGAAAATGCGGAAAGGGAATTCACGCACGAGCAATCGCCTACGGAACCAACAAAGATTGAACATATCCAGTTCACATGACCTCGACAAGCATCAAACCAGCCCATGCGAACTGAGGGACAATTGTAAGGGAATAAAATAAACGACTACAAGTTTAGGCTCCACCGAGACAGGGGCCACCTCCAAGAAAGCCACTATGAAGCAAAGTAAGGGGGACGACGTGCATCGAAGCTTAGTCGGAATCCTACCATGTACTGATTGGCCAGACTAGAGATCTGCGTCGCATCCGAGCTGTCGTTGTATAGTAAGCTCGTTTAAGTGATCAAGAGAAAATAGTCGACGACGATCTAGAGGTATGTCAGGGGACATCGGATAACTTGCACGGCGAGATTTTTTCTGACAACCCCATACCTGGAACAAGACGTCTACGGTATGGAGATGTGCTACCAACTAAATCTCAGAAGCATGGTTAGGGAAGCCACTTACCAATTGGCACGATAGTCGGCGCGTCGAGGTACGTGTCGAGCTATGCTATATGAGAAAACCTATGTTCTCAAAAAAGGTATGCAATTTCAACTATTGAAAACATACACTCTCTCTTTACATATTATCCAGTCATTTAACTTGACCGTCGGAGAGCCATTTTTCAGAAATA
>BRYE01000018.1:510000-515000 GCA_030159115.1 Actinidia arguta var. hypoleuca | reverse complement strand
AAGATCAGGACAAAAAGTGAAATAAAACTCACATGAGCGTTGACAGCCAAACTGATAGCAAGCCAGTGGCGATGAGCAAGCAAAGGAGGTCAATCGAGAGATCCAAATCTGGGGTGGATCTCCACAACACGCTCAACGCCAAATGAAGCCAAGAAGGAGATTTGCGTGCCTAGCTCAATGGACGCAAGGCAGCGGACGTAAACAAGGTTGTTCCTATGGGTTTAGTGGTTTGCACGATCCGTAGTGAACAAAGGGAAGCCGTCCCAAGATACCAAACTCCATTCTCTCCAGAAATCGAAGAATTGGACCCACCATAAAAGTTTATACCACCGAGTTCACCCTGTACGACGAGAAATTAGACCTGAGATCCCACGTGAGCCACGTCAGGAAGATGATGGGCCCTTTGGAACCATATGGATGCTCTGATGAGTCGGGTGTTCCCGTCGAACTTAGGGGACCTCAGACTGAAATGGTTCGAAAAATTACCTACAGGGTTGATCGAGAACTTTCACCAGCTGACCGAGCCATTTGTAGCTCGATTCGTGATCAACACGAAGGCGCCGAAAGGCATATGTTCTCTTTTCACTCTAAGAAAAGGCAAAAATGAAACGATCCGCAACTACAGCAACCGGTACTGGGAGACTTACAACGAAATTGAAGAGTGCTCGGAGGAGTTGGCAGTGGCGAGCTATAAGCTCGGGCTGACTCCTGGCCAGAGGCTCTAGGAAAACTTGAGTCCGGGACCTCATGTCCCGGGTCGAAATGCTCGCTTGGTTGGAGGACGACGTTAAGAAGGCGGAGAAAGCTGCAGGGATAACTACCAGGGGAGAGGGCCCACACAAGAAGCAGAAGGAAGGCTCGGTTGACTACCAGAGTCGGGTGAGGTAGGGGATCAACGTGGTTTTCAAAGAACCAATCCACAAGCTCCTCGCCCGTATCCAAGATAAGCCCTACTTTAAGAAACTCCGATTCTCGACCGCCAATCTTCTTTTTGGCCCTCTTCAGCTCGGCCGACTACTCTTTCATGCGATCCGAAATGACGGCAGCCCTCTAGAGGCTCTGCGGAGCGAAAGCAAAAAACATCAAATATCGAAAGTGTAACTTGAAACACACCGAGGTCACAATTCTTACTTGAACTTGCTGCATCACTAGAAAATCCCCGATCACGTCCGAGGCCTCCTCGTTGAGGGCAGCGACATCGTTAGGCAGCAAGACGACACACACAAGGGCCACGCTAGAATCGTGGTCTTGGGAAGAAATCAGCCATGGTAACTTGCCTGCCGAGCTCACAGGAGGAAAACTCAGGCTTCCAAAGGTCGACAACAACACCCGAGCTCCCCTCCCCCACCTTCCTCTTCAGCCTTATGAGTGTCCCCACTGTGAGTTCCTTCCCTTTCCGTTTGCCCAGGGAAGGGTCATCCAATGGGCTCAGCTGACCCCCCACGGTCGCCTCGGTAAGCTCCACGATGGGATCAGCGGTTGGTGGGGGGAGCTATTATCGTGGGAGGATCGGTATCCGTAGTGACCTTCTTCTTTAGATTCCTGAACCTTATATCAAAATAAGTGGCCTTACCAAAAAGATGCGAAATTTCAACCCCACTCACCGGCCGAAGTGGAAACCTAGGTGAGGTCGTTGGAGTGCTCGTCGCTTGAGCTTGAAATTGAAATGAAAAGGGACACAACCTGCGGCTCAACCACATGGGTCACCCTACTTCAATTTCTGTTCAAAATGAGTTGTCTGACAGCCTCGTCACCTTCTTCCTCATCACCGTCAAGGGGATCCGGAGAAGTATGGCTGGACGAGCTCGAAGTGGACCCCTTTTCAAAACCTTGTATCCGTGCTTGGAGTTGGTGCGTGCTGAGCTCGGCTTCGAGGCTCTCTGGGATGAAAGTCTCTCGCCGCGAAGCCCGGCCTTTGATGTGCAAGGAAGAAAGACTCGTCCTCACAAGATTCGTGGCCTTGTGAGGAATCGTATGCCGATAAAGCGGCTCATATGCAAGGAGAGCGGACACGTCCCTAGATTCTTGCTTGTTGTTAGCAGCTTGGATGGCTTCCTTGCACTGCTCAGAACGACATTTGAACCTATCCTTAAAATCTGCACAAGCGTCAGAAACAAACATTAGCATTGGTACAAGGAATACTAGTAAAGCATGAAGAATACAGCCTGGATAAAAAAAATACTTACTTGTACCTCGGGAATGACCACAGAACGTCATCCCCTGCTCAGAACTCCCAACCGCCCGACACCCAGACAAACTCATCAAGAAACAAGTCCTTGTCCGGGTTGCTGGTGACCAATCTCGTTTGAGGCTAGTCGGGTTTCCTCAAGCGCAAGTAATGATTACCCTCATAGAAAGGGTTGCCCGACTCCTTCTTCGGCCGAACTACTGTGTATACATGCAACAAATCTTTGGTATTGTAGAGTTTGTCTAATATATGCATCAACGTATCCACTGCAAGCACGGTGCGGACGAATTTGACATACACCTTCATTAAAGTGAGAAGGCCGCCATCACCTCTTTCAGCAGCAGGCTGATTGGGAACCGAACCCCAGCGTGGTAGATTAGCCAAGTACGAATTGGGATGTGGTTCAGATTGTTCGCCACTATGCGGGAAATATTGTTTGGCCCAGGACGCTCAATTTTAACATTCGCAGGGATACCATGGGTAGCTCTAAACCCCTCCATGGCTCTGTTGTCATGGACCAACAGCTGAGCTTGGTCCAATTCCATGTTCTGAAAATAAAAGCAAGTCGGTTAGAACGAGCTTAGCCAACCAGTTGTGATGAGCTTTGGAGGCATATTCAGACAAGCTCGTTAAGAGCACCGGACTCTGCCCAAACAAGCCTACTTGCTACCAAGGGTCAATTACCAGACCCTCCTATCGCCTGGAAACCATCTTGGCAACAGAAGGGCCTGGGGGACAAAACCCTTAAGTCACAAGTTTTACAAGACAACCAGAATCCGCTTCACTGACAAGGACGGGGCAAGGACAAACCGGCTCATAGAGACACAAAGTTCCAGCAAGGGTGGCCAAGCCAAAGCCAGAAAAAAGAACACAGATAACGACAGACTAGCAAAAACAAAAAACTCGGATGCAAGACACACAAATGCACACAATAGGTATTGAGGACCAGAAGCTTACCAAAGTTAAGCTCAAAAGACAGTCGACATCGCAGAGATCGAGGATCAGTCACTGAAAACCAGAACTGTAGTCGGAAGGACTATCAGACGGCGGAAGCAAGGGAGAGGATGCTCTTTCTCTCTCTAGAACACTCTCAAAGGGTCGAAACACGGTGGTGAAAAATGGTAGCCAAACAGACACCGGATAAGGAAGGTGAAGAGGCGAAAAAAAAGCTAAAACGTGCCTTAGTGGGCTCGTGGAACTACGCGCTAGTAACTACCTCTTGGAACCCAAGGGACACGTGCACGTGACAACCACTCAGTCGCGCATCCACACCAAACGAGCCCGGGGGCGGGTGAAGGACTTCAACGCATGAGCTCGAACGTGCCCGCAGCCTAACCAAACTTAGACGCATGTCTCCAACATTTATGGCTGAATGACAGACCCAGACAAGAGAAGGACAGCTAGCAGGCACTGGCCTCACCACCAAGCAACTCTTAAAGAACAAACACGTCAAACTCATATGACCTCGGCAAACATCGACCCAGCTCGTGCAAATTGAGGGACAATTGTAAGGGGACAAATTATAAAAAAACATAATCTGGCCTTGCAAGGTTAGGGATCTCTGCCGAGTTACTGCAAAGAAGTAAGCTCAGTAGTCCCTTGCGTCGTAGCTCGGTGCAAACACCATTGGGCACTGACCTTACTAGGGCGGGGGTTCACGTCGAGTCCTTGCTATAGAGAGAGCTCGTAGGTCCTCTGCGTCAGAGCTCGGAGCAGTCATTACTGAAGACATACCGTCCGAGCCAAGGCCTTCATTACATCCGAGGTGCCGCAACTCAGCGAGTTCGGAACAATAACTGCTCTGGAAACTTGGGCGAGGGGCAACAGTCGGTGGTATTCCCAAAGGATATCATGGGATAGAAGGTGACTTGCACGTTAGAGTTCCTTCTGACAACCCCCATGCCCGGATGGAGACGCTTGCAGTTGATCATGGCTGGGTCAGCCGCCTATTCACTGACACAATAATCGACGCGTACAAGCACGCGCTGAGCTCTAGTCTGTCGAGTGACCAAACAGCTAGCGCATCAAGCCACGCGCTGAGCCAAGGAATAAAAGAGAACGTTGTTGTTCTCAGAGAGGTACGTGAAACCTGGCTATTGGATATACATACACTTTCTCTCTCTACATTTCCGGACGTCTAACTTGACCGTCGGAGGGCCATTTCTCGGAAACAGCTCCGGCGGCAGGTCTCATTATTTTTGTGCTTGCAGGTAGGGCGCCGCTGGTTAACCGGACGAAGGGTTGAAACTACCTACGCAGCCATAGAATCGCTACGGGTGTCTATCCTCGATTTTCTCTCCTCTCACTCAACAAACAAGAACCCCACACAAACAATTGGTGTGCAGAAACATGCCAAATTTAGTCCAAATTGAATACACAAAACGAAGTCTAATAGTTCAATTCCATTTGAATTCCATCATCACCTTGAAGCTATAAAAAAAAAAAAGAGAAGAAGAAAGCAACTAAAAACATAAACAAAAAGAGTAGACCAATCCAGTCAACAGGAGCTCACCTCACAGAGATTTGATCGTACCCCGAAGGTAACCAATCGGATGCCATATCCGATGGTCAATTAACAGTTGAAAGCGGTGCTGAGAATTTAAGCGGACATCGAATTGATTAATGGGAAATTCGACGTCTCGTTCGATGTTCCCGGAAAATGCCTCCGAGAAAATTGGGAGGGAAAATAAGAGATTCGAGAGTGTGCGAACTGTTGAACGAAGCGAACTCTTTGCCTGGAAGGAAGGAGTCGTAACAGGCCAGCAGCCGAACCAGTCAAGTTCAAAATAAAATTTTAATAGTTTTGTATAAT
>BRYE01000018.1:445000-450000 GCA_030159115.1 Actinidia arguta var. hypoleuca | reverse complement strand
TGTAATTGGGAATTATGGGCTATGGCCGATGGTCTCTAATCGTTTTTGAGGCATAATGGCCGTCTACTTGATAGTAAGTGCTTCTTTTGTTGAATCTGCACTCTTTAATCTTGTAAAATTTCTAATGCTTGATACTGATACTTATTTCTGATGTTGTGCAGACTTCAACGACTAATTTAAACGCCGATCTAAAGAGTGCAAGGACGTCATCCAAGCCATCAACAACAGGCAGACTTCTTGTAAGGTGACCAATATTCTTGCGTACAAGACGATCTATTGGAACATGATCTCGTAAAAGGCTAAAGAGCTCAGAAGGATAAAACTCCCTCCTCTACGTATTGAGGGTTGGACTCCACAGCATAACGCCTTCAGCTCAAAAAGTTCCAGAATCGAGCTCAACGCGAACCTTCCCCAAGCTCAAGTTTAGGAAGAAGGCGTTTGACAATGAAGATGAAGAAGGAAAAGAAGTAGTCAACCAGCTCGGGGTGAATAGGCGAAGGAGTTGAGCGCCTCCCTTAGTCGAGCCAGAGGTTCCTACTCTGCCCATCTCCATCTCGAGCTTGGATAACAACCATTCAGACGACCTCACCTTCATGCCATTTTAGCTTGTGGGGGAGGTCGAGATAGTTCATTCCTTCAGGGAAAGCTACAATATGGACATTAGCTCGAGCAAGATTAACATGGGAAGATTTAAGACCTTGGACAGAAGAAGTCTGCCCCGACTGTCGACCATCCTACTATAGCTGCTCCTCCTATCGGATGGATGCCGTTGCCAGCTCCTGATCTAGTTCCGACATTGTCTACATAGGCAAGGGTCTAATTGAGCTCATCGGAGGCCCTTCTCAAATATAAGGGGAAAGAGCTTGCGACTGGCCCCTCCAAAAAGTCCAAGAAAAAAGCGGGGGGTACGAGCTCAGCCTACCTCCCTTCTTTGAGTGGAAATGCCGAGCTTTGGAAGCCCGAGTGCTCCACAGCTGAGCTCGACAGATAAGTAACGATGACTGACTCTACCAAGGACCATGATACCAGCTTGGCCCTTGCACGGGCAGTCATGCTGCCGAAGGATGTTGCCAATAGAGGAGGACTTGGAAGAAATCAGGGACCTGTTTGTGATGTAGCAAGTCCAAGCAAGCATCTCGACCTCGGTTACCTTTCAATTTATTTCTTTCAATTTTTTTAGAACTTGACATTTCCTGCCTTTGCTATACAGAGTCTCCAGAGAGCTTCTGCCATCTCAGAGCGTATTAAGGAGCAATCCACTGAGATCAAGAGGTCCAAAAAGAAAATAAGCTTTTCTGGAGAAGCAGGCTAGGCTGGACTCACAAGAAGTTGAGAAGGCTAGGTTGGACTCGTTGTTGTTGTGCATGAGAGAGATGCTAGCAACGCCTCCATCTTCAAAGCTCGGGGGGAGGTAGCCTCCATCCAAGAGCAGTTATTCAAAGCCTTGGAACAACTGGGAGAACTCGAGAAGATCTTCAGCGGCCTTGTCTATGAACGGGTGTACAACTGGGGGATTGACCGCGCCGATGACAACTATGACAAACAATTGGAAATTTTTTGCCATGGTATCTTCCAGGATGGTTGGTTGGCTTGCTTGTAGGAGCTTGGTGTCCCCCTTGAACACTTAACTTAGAAGGCATCTCCCTCCACAGTCGAGCCAGTAGATGCCCCTTAGGCCTATTCTTGACTCATGCTGCTCGATTTTAATGAGGAAGAAATGTTGGAGGAAGGAAGCAAACGAGATCTCAGAGAAAAGCCCTGAAGTGGCTGGCGAGCTCGGTCAGGAAACAACAAAAGTAGCAGAGGACGACATAGGAGTGATAGAGGATGGTGTAGTAGCAACAAAGGATGGGGTAGCTGTCGAAGGGGCTTCTCCCAACTTGTCCCCTGGTTTATAATAATTCCATTCTTATGAACGAGCTCTTGTACTTTGAACAGTCTTCAACCATTTTTGTAATGAATGATCTGTTTTGTAGTTCATTTGCATGATATTTCTGTTTGCATATTTCTACTTGTTTAAATTATCTAAATACACTTTGGGTAACATTCACAAGACAGAGTTCAGAACTCACAAAGAGTTTGGCTAACTCTTCCTTTAAATTTTTGCTAAGTGTATTTAGGCAAATCTCGAAGGACAGAGCTCAGAACTCGCATAGAATTCGACTAACTCCTTCCAAAAATTTTTGTTTAGCATACTTGGCAATATTTACAGGACAGGGGTGAGAGCTCGCATAGAGTTTGGCTAATTCTTCTTTTAAACTTCTTCTAAGTGTGCTTAAGCTAACCTCGAGGGACAAATCTCAGAACTCGCATACAGCTCGACTAACTCGTCCCTGAATTTTTTTGCCAAGTACTCTTGTGCAATATTCACAAAATAGAGCTCAAAACTCGCGTGGAGTCTGGCTAGCACTTCCTTGAAATTCTTGCCAAGTGAACTTAGGCAAACCTCGAGAGATAGAGCTCGAAACTCACATACAATTCAGAAATCTCTTCCCTAATATTACAGCTGCTCGACCAAGTTGTAAGGATGGATTCTTTTTCTTACTTGGCGCAGCTTGTTTGGACAAGTTAAGTCAAGCCTTAGCGAGGATCTACTATTTTTGGCATGCTCATAGTGCATAGTACTTTTCTTTGACCTTGTCTTGTAATGCTCAAGCCAAATGCTTGACAATTCTACGGCCTTGGTCGCGTTTTGTCCTTAAGACATCTTAAGCTTGTGCTTGAGCAGATGGGGAGTTCAGGAAACATAATCTTTTAAGCAAAAAATTAGGATTAATGTGTTTGGTGAAATACCAACTTAGTTATGAAAATTATATTTTAACGTCAGGACCTTCTCGGTCACTAGAATTCTGAGGTATTCACCGCGATCTGTGCTGGACCTTCTGGTCATATGTCTTGGCTAGGCATTTTTTGAGCCAAGACTTCTTCATTATAACTGACGTTATATGCCTTGGTCTGTATTGTGGGCAACCTGACCTTTAATGAGATTACAACTTCAAAGACGAAAGCCAGAGAATAAGGCATTTCGGTGTGCCTTAGTGAATAATTCCTAGGGGAAGGTCCTCTTCCAGCGTGTCGTCTATGTCTTCGTTGCTCTGGTCAAACTTGGGGTTTGGTTTGGTTTCGGCTTCCTCTGCTTCTTCTATTTCCTCTGACTTGGTTTTTTCTTGATCCACGAACTCTTTCAAGTGCCCATCCTGAATGAGCTAGTTTAGGAAGGTCTTCAGAGCTCAATAATTTTTAGTTTTATGTCCCTTCTTCTAGTGATACAAACACTTTCACCATTGGTTTAGCCTTTTGGGGTCCCCTCCTAAGGTATCGGGCTTCTTGAAGTATGGCTTATCTTGGATTCGAGCAAGAGTTTGTAGATCGGTTCCTTGAAAACCACATAATTCCTTGTCTTGCTTGGCTCTCATGATTGACCATGCTGTTCCTCCGCCCTTTGAAATGCCCTTCTCGTTGGGGAGCTGGACCCACATTTTGTTCTACTTGTCGGACGTCGTCCTCTAGCTAGGAGAACATTTCACTTGAGACATGAGGTCCCATAGATCGGATGGAGGAATAAGCGTCAGGTCTTCCAAAATTCGTTCCCCAAGAGTTAGCTCGAGCTTGTAACTAGCTACTGCTAACTCTTCTGAACATTCTTTGATCTCATTAAAAGTTTCCCAATAAAGTTTGTTGTAATTGTAGAGTGATTCGGTCTTCCCTTTCTTGAGTGTTAGAAGAAAACCAACTTACTTCGGCGCTTGGGTATTTGTAACAAACCGAGCTATGAATGACTCGGCAAGCTGGTGAAAGTTCCCGATCGATCTCGTAGGAAACCGATCGAACCATTTCAACTTGAGATCTCCTAGGCTCGATGGAAACACCCGACGCATCAGAACATCCAAGTGGTTCCAGAGCGCCATCACTATCTGATGTGACTGATGTGGTATCTCGGGTTTGACTTCCCATCGTATTGTGTGAACCTTGGTGGCGTAAATTTTTTTATCAAGTTCATTCCCTCGATGTCTTGGGAGAATGGTATTCGTCACCTTGGGACTGGTCCTCTTAGCACAAACCTAATCACGCGGCTACTGACCCTACCGGGATGATGTCTTTACCCGATGCTGCTACAGTTCGTTTATTAAGATTATTGTGCAGATCACCTCCTCGGTTATGCTTGGCGTTAAGAATCTCGCAAAGATTCATACTAGAGGGAGTTCGGTTGGGTGATACTCTCCGCTTGCTTGACGCAATGGATTTGCTATCGCTCTAGCTATCCAAGATAGCACGGGATCTATGCTGCTTTTTATTTCGACCCTCTCGTGGTAGGAGGTTTGATTCTTTAGTCCTTTCTTTAGATGATTCTACCTGTAAATCCTGGGATGGCTTCATTAACCTATTGTCAACCAGGATCTGTGCTATTTCGGCCAGCTAGGTTTGCAGGCGTTTGATGATTATGTCCCGGCTATCTCCTCCTCCAAGGAGCGACCGACTTGGATTTTGCCTAGAGGTGGCCTTAACTTGCCTCTGGGCGTCATCTAGTAGTTTAGCCCCTTGGCCCCCACGAGTTTTGGGTGCATGAGAAGTCTCCCTACGAGTTTCTCAACTGCTGGAATGGTTGTTGTTTTGTGATGCCATTGGAACTGGCTTTGCAAATGTCTATAATCGATTTTCCATAGATGTTACCAATTGTGAGGTGTGAATTTATGAGATGAGAGAAAGAAAATTGAGGATAGACACCTGCAGTGGTCTTACGGTGGTGAAAGTTGCTGCAATCAGTCATCAGTCAGCAATATGTCTAGATGCGACCTAGAAACAGTAAGAACGGTCACCTGAGTTATTTTGGAAAACGACTCTCTAACGGTTAAGTTAGATGACAAAAAGTGTATGTAGAGAGAGAGTGTGTGTATATGTTTCACCAAGTGAATTCACGTACCTTTAAGAGAAAGAAATACTGACTTTATAAGGCACAACTCGGCACATGCCTTAACGCGCTAGTTGTCTTGTCACTGGAC
>BRYE01000018.1:412500-415000 GCA_030159115.1 Actinidia arguta var. hypoleuca | reverse complement strand
CTCCACATCGAGGTGAACGTGATTGATTTCATCTCCACCACAACCACTTACAAAAATGGCACCATCTCAATATGGCAGTCTCCACCCATTACGCCGATATCTTTGGCCACATCTTCCTTACGTGGTTATCCGATAATTACGTCACGATCTCCTTACACGTCTGTGGAATCTCTATCTATAAAAGGCCACTCACAATTCTCCAAAAGGAGGTAATTTTTTGGGCATTTTCTAAGATAATGCTATATGACTTCTTGTTGTACTACGTTTAGTCAATTCATATTGATCTCATCTCTACGCCAGAATGGTTTTGAGTGACCCCCCTCCTGCCAGTGACGTTTGTTCCCTTGTGCAAATTAACGAGGTTAATAACGAGATCATCATCAAGCAATTCCAACAGTTAGTTGCTCTTTTCATATTTTTACCATAACAAATTTCAGCAAAGAGAAAGCTAGCTCCTATATAGATGTTCACTTCATTAGATCATGAACATATATTGTGATTGGTTCCATGCCGCTTAACTGTTTTATTAGCACGAGTCCACACCCTTGTTGCACTCATATCCAACCAGTTTAGAACTTGCGGAAACCCATTAATAATTGGATTCATTTATTGTCTTCCTATCGCGTCAACTGCCTTAGTTTGCCTTTTTTTACGAAGAACCCAAATCCACACTATTGTGCCACCCATATTCAACCATAGTCGTTAATGTACAACTCGCGTAAACCCGTTAATAATTGGGTTCATTTATTGTCATCCATTTACAACTTGCTAAGAAATACGGGCGGGTTGTGGCTGGGCAGACAAGGTCAGATTAATGGGTTTGGATTAGAACAGGCCGGCTACGTATAATAAGCAGTAACTAAGCAGATTAAGCATACGTATAGATCTCAATATTATTTGGACCATTCCAGGTGGTGGTCCGAATCTTTTGTACACATACCCGTCTTAATTAAATTTGGCCAATTAAGTAATTTTCAAGACATAAAGTTGGCATGGAAAGCCACTAGCATAGTAAAATACAAAAGTGATATAGCCACAGCCATGACTTAGATGACTAATTTTACCGCCAGGGGTTATGTAACCAGCTGATTGTAACTAAGCGAAGAGAAAAACAGAACAATAAAACAAACTATTTTATTAAAAATAGTTTACTGAACAGATTACATAAACAAAGACAAAATACAAAAATTGAGAATCTGCAAACCGAAGCAAAGGAAATCTGTTAAGTCTTGTGTACCACACGATCTTTTTAAGGCTGATTCGTTCTCTACCGGTTATCTTGAGTCAGTGAACGTTGTTTTTCAAGATAAAACAACAACCTCCGGATAATGTGAGCACCGCACTAGTAGGCCGGACGAACTCGACAGTGTTTCTGATCTCAGATTGGAAAGAAAGAAAGTTGGAAAAAGGAAGGCTCTCTTTAATTGTGTGTGCCCTCAAGCTATTGCAATATATTGAGAACAAAAGAAATGCTCCAATTTATTGGAAGTGGAGGCGTTCTCATTTATTGTAGAAATTTATGGCCATAATGTAATGATAATGACCGTGTGATAACAATTATTAACCTTCTGTGGTAACACCATAATCAATATGGTATTGGAATATATTTTCCACCACATTTAGCTAGTTCGGTTATCTCACTTTAAGAGATAATATCTCATTCATCCCTTATCAATTTGGAACATTCTTTATGTTGTTAGAAAGCTCTAGCAGAGGAGAGGACATTCCTACTTTATTTTATAAAAAATAATAAATCGAAACCTCATCTTTTTTAACTTAAAATTAGCTGAAATTAATATTTCAAAACCGATTTTTCGAACACTGATATGATTGCCAAAGAGATTAATCATAAATTTTAATTGTACGGTGTTCACGAGGCATGCAATTTGTCATTACCACACTGGTCCAAATATTTGAATTGTTAGCGTGGAACCCTGTGATTGATCAAAATAAAAATATTGCTTCCATACATCATGGTCAATTAATTTTAATAAACTGAGGTGATTTAACTGAAAACTATTTTTTTCTTCTAGGAGAAATAATAGTCAGTGAAATACTCCATCCCTTCAATTTGTTTGTTCAGTTTTCTTCTTCTGGAGTTTTCAAAATATTTGTCAATTTTAAAAATCTAACTACTAAAATTTTATAACCTTTTTGTTTTGCCCTTTCACTTTTGGATTGTTACGATATATTAACTTCTTCTTTTTTTAAGTAATTTTAAATAATTGAAGGGTAGTTTTGGAGACTTCGAAATTTTTAATGTATTCAATCTTTGACTTCTTAAAAAGTTGAATTCTTTGACGTAGAGAAATAAATTAGGACAGAGGGAGCATTTAGTTGGCTTCAATATCATTCATGATCGAGTTTTATTTGTCTAGAAAAATAGATGATATATGTACTTTGCTTAAGTAGTTGCAATCGTCTTGATATTTTGGCCGGCCTTACAATATAAGCGACTCCAAATGTAACCCGATAGAAATTCTCAAGTAGTTGCGATTGT
>BRYE01000018.1:362500-365000 GCA_030159115.1 Actinidia arguta var. hypoleuca | reverse complement strand
TATGCCTTTTTGATCGCTGCCAGAAAGCTTCGCCATTATTTTCAAGCCCATCCCATCACCGTATTGATTAATCAACCTCTAAAGCAGATTCTCCAATGACCAGAGACCTCGGGAAGGCTTCAAAAATGGTCCATAGAGCTGAGTGAATTCCATATTGATTACAAACCAAGAACGACGATAAAGGCCTAAGCCTTAGCTGATTTTGTGGATGAATCCACTCATGAAGCCACTCCAAAACCAGATATGGTTCTTCCTAAAAAAGAAATTCCAACACTGCGGAACTCGTAAGAGGATCTAGGGAGCTCGAACGAGGATCTTGGTAGATGGATGTTATTTGTGGATGGATCTTCAAATCGGCATGGATGTGGTGTAGAGCTTGTCCTCCAAACCCTGTCAGGACAACAGATGGAGTACGCTATATGGATTGAGTTTAAAATCACCAATAACGAAACTGAATACGAAGCACTCCTCGTCGGGTTAAGAGTCGCCACAAGATTAGGAGTAGATTCCATGGACGCTTTTAGTGATTCACAATTAGTGGTGAACCAAATCCAAGGAGACTACCTCACCAGGGATAGCGGATGGCGGCTTATTTAGACGAAGTCAAAAGCATGACTCAAAAAATCAAAAGTTTTACCATTCGCCAGATCCCTAGAGAGGAGAACAGAAAAACTGATGCCTTCACCAATCTCGCCTCCACGTTTGATTTCGTATCAGACCAAAATATACCTCTGAAATTCCTGTCCAATCCAAGTATTGAGATCGCCAAACCTGTCTATTCAATAGAAACAGACCCAACATGGATGGATGAAATCGTCGCCTATCTCCAGCATGGCACACTACTAACGAATAAACTCCCAGACTTTTCCACCTTGTCGACAAGGGTGTCTCTTTCATAGCGAACTTGTCGCTGGCCTATTGCTCTCGAGCTCGGGTCTTGGCTAATCGTTGCTCCAGATCGCCAGATAACTTTTGGAGGTGAGAAACTTTATTTTCTAAAAAGGTAGCTCGCCCTTGTTGGAAAGATGCCTCTTCCATAGTATCCCTACTTCGAACTACCAAGGAGGATCCGAGCGCAAGCTCCTGCTACAAACAAATCCTTTTAGATCAACCTGAGCACATTTATCTTGACAAGAAGAAAATGAGAACAGAGTCGAGGTAGTACTTGGCCGAGGACATGAAAAAATTTGGTGGCGGTCTGGTCCAAGGACAACCGTCCCAATTTTTCTTGGTCTGAAGGAGGAATCACTCCTCGGAGAATCTTCTCGGCTATAGAAGGGCTCTCAAGAATGGAAGCCCTAAGACCGAGGACAGTCCTCAAGGATGGGGAGCTCCCCTCTCCGGGCTTCGAAGAAGTAGTGGCCTTTGGAAGGTCATTAGGCCCTGTCATTTTTCTTTTAGGCTCGGATGCGACGGCAGGCTCCTTCCCTTTGGGGCTATCCCCAAGTTTGCTCTTCTTACTTGGGGAGATGGAGATATCGTCCCTTGAACGTTTTTCGCCAATTACCACTCCCTTAATGGGAGTGGACTTTTTAGCAGAGCTTTCGCCCTTGACCTTCTCCACTTTATCGCTAAGCTTCTTGAGGCATATTCTTCTCGACATAGCTGCAAAATAAGGCACGAATATCAGATATGAAAATATGAACGATAAAACTAGACAAGAATTTATACCATCCGATTTAAGTTCAGGAGGTAGCCCAGTATCCGACTAGAATTCCGATGTCAGGTCTGAGTTTGATCCCGAGACAGTCGGAAAAAATTCTAAAAAGAGATCTCAAACTTTTCCCCTCGACCATCTTAGCAAGGTCAGGTCGGGGATATGAGGTAGAATCCTCTTCAGTTCCTTCCTAAGAGTCCCTAGATATTCTATTGATTCATCTTGGGAATGGCTGTCTTGCTAGACGTGTTCACCACGGGAAGGGCAGGACTTACCTACTTCGCCCGACGATGTTGATGTTCCATGTCCATGTGGCTTCTCGCCCTTAGTCCCAGATGCCATAGGTCCAGGAGAGCCAAAAACCCAACGAAATAATTTCGAATTGAGAAGTACAAAGACTGAAAAGCGCCCACGTTCATCTACTGATTTTAAAATCTCGTCAAAGAGTTCATGCTCATACCCGAGCAATTTGGGCGGATCGTTGCAGTGTTTATCTAAAAAATACTATAGAATATTAGTTCAGTTAATATTTTAATAATAAATAAAATAAAATTTCTAATGAAATTAAGACCGACCTGGGACATTTCATGATCTCGAAATCCTTGGCACGCCTTCCCGAGGTGAATCTTCAAGAAGCTCCCAACCATCCCTATAGGCGAAAAAGAATTTACTTTTCCAACCCTTAACATTGCTGGGGTATCCTCCAAGGAGGATTTTCTTGTATCTCGCCTTGAAGTATAGCCACCCTTGATCCGGTTTAGGGTTATTATTAAGAAAAAATATATTCTTAAACTCGGAGAGGGTCATAGAATATTTATACACTCGCCACAACGCCATTGCACC
>BRYE01000018.1:330000-337500 GCA_030159115.1 Actinidia arguta var. hypoleuca | reverse complement strand
AATGACCTCCCCTGAGAATTGAGAGAATATCCTCCCACCCCACTACATAGAGAGATCCATATACCAGTCATGAGCTATCGCTCATGCTACGAGAGGCGGAAGCAGTAGCTTCTAGGACGAAGCAGAGCCGATACGATAGGCGGGCGAAGGGAGCAAGACCAAGCCGAGCCACTAGTGGAGTGGCGAAGGAGGCCTACTATACGTATACTGGATTAGTAACCGGTGAAATACCAAAAAAATGAAAAAAATTGTCAGTGAACTATTGAAGCTATCAGTGTGATTGATCAGACAAGTACCAAGGGCTTTCGGTAGACTTCTTTAATTTCCTTTCCTATTTTTCTCGCGACGACAAGTCCTAGCATTAGTATGAGTTCGTTGACCGCATAAGGGCGATCCATCTTGATGACGAATTCCACGACAACAAGAAATATTAATTAATCGTTCGATGTCTGCTCGTTCTCCCCTCTTCAATTCCCAATGAACAACAGATCTTGACCTATCATTTGTTCAATTTGGTCGATCTGATACTTAGTTAACTCTTTTATCTTAATGTTCCCACTGATACATAATCGATAACGAATCTGAATGGCTTTTTTAGGTCCAATTCCATCAATTGTTGTTGAGGCAATTCTGACTTGTTTATTGGCATTGTCAACTGATCTAGCTCCTGAAATATATGACATTCTTGATCCTTCCTTTGACTAGTCTTCTTGGCTAGAATCATAAATGGGTTGTCTCCTCTCTGATGATCTTTTCTATAGGTAGAACTACTGTGAGCGGTCTCAACATCGAAGTGGTCTCGTGCGATCTCATGCGCGGCCATCATTAAGTCGGGTCGGTCTGGGCTGCCTGCGGTTACAGAATCGCCCTAAGAAGCCCCCTTGACTCTTTCTCCATAAAAAAAGCTTTTGCATCATCAGCGGTGCTGGCGCAGGTTTAAATTCCTTCTGCCCAGCTCCCCGAAAACGACGTTCGACTTGCATGTGTTAAGCATATAGCTAGCGTTCCTTCTGAGCCAGGATCAAACTCAGATTTGGAGTATGAAAAAATACGGGTTCTATTCTATCTAGTAGAGTCAACAAAATGGAGTTCCTTGTCTGTAACTCCAGAACTTCAAATTTCCTCCAGGTGTTGGAGTGCCCTTTCGATATAGGGGCTAGCCGTTCTTTGCTCACATAAGCTTTGATGAACCTGCAGGAGTCTCCTTATATCCAAATTATCGTCGCATAATAGTGTTATTACGTGGTCCCACTGGGAAGGGGTAGGTTCTGGGGTGAGACGGTCCTGCATCAATTCTCGAAGAAGACGCAGAACAGAGTCTTCAACCGCGGTATACCCCTCAGCCTGCAGTTCTGTTTGCCCCCCCGGTACCTTGCATTTTCGAAATCTCTCTTCCTATTAATATTAAAAAGAATAAGAATATATAATATAACATAGAATTCTATTTTATACCTAGGAAAAGTGAAAAACAAAAAAGAAAAATGGTTGGAACAGCAACTACTATTGACATCTTCCATTTTCTATTCACTCATGATCTGGCTTGGTCGACCCGATCATGATATTGTGGGAAGGGACCCATTCTCGAAAAAACTCTAGATCCTGTGTCCAGAAAGTGCATCTCTTTCTCTGCCATTCCTACTTTATTGATAGTTATACCCTATAAAAAAGGTCGGTTCAGTCTAGGAGGCTAGTTTGAAATCCGGACTCGTTGAAGTTCACACACTTTTCTTTCTTTATTCAATTACACAGCAAGCTTCCAAATCAGGCGCTTGCGCTTGGTACTAATAGCCTATAGAGTATAGAGGGGCTATGGAGAGGCGCGCAACTGTGCTTCCTCGCTTCGCCAAGAAAATATTTTTGGGTGAAGGGCACGCTACAGGCCTATGTTTGTTCCTGCGCGAGAATCTCCGGCTTTTTGGCCGTCGCATCTTTCTCCTTTCTTTCATCTCAGTAGTGAGCGCTACTAGATCTAATTCAACTTCATATGAGACTTGGATATGCTCCTGCTCTCGGCAGATATGCTGGGCGAGATAGTGACAAAGGGGAAAGTCGAGCCTATAGGTGTCAAGCGTGCCGTGCCGGCACAGCACGGCACGAAAAAACTTGGCACGGGCACGATTTGGGCACGGTATAAGTTGGGCACAGCATGGCACGGCATGGTCTGAGCGGGCATGGGCACAGACACAGGGCACGAAAATGGTGAGGCACGGCACGGTAGTTGGCTTGGCATGAGCACGGCACGATAGAAGTCAGGCACGGCACGATAGAAGTCGTCGCGAGCTCTACGTTTGAAGCTTCAACACAGTCACTCCTTAGTAGCTCCTTGCTACAACTGTATTTGGAAGTCTTCCTAGAAGTAATGCATAGGCAAAGGAATCAATAGCAGAAATCGAAA
Organism: Actinidia arguta var. hypoleuca; assembly: GCA_030159115.1. Lineage (NCBI taxonomy): Eukaryota > Viridiplantae > Streptophyta > Magnoliopsida > Ericales > Actinidiaceae > Actinidia > Actinidia arguta. The sequence continues at coordinate 335,105 of BRYE01000018.1, read as the reverse complement.
TTGATTCTAGGGTCAACGAAGTAAATTAGTGGTGCTTCTATTGGCACGGGGTCAACTGAAGAATCAAGATAACTGCTCCTGGCTTTACCTTTGCTTTGTTCCTGTCCTATATGGGTCCCTGGCCCAGGTTTAGCCTTTAGTATCTATCGGCGTGGTCAGTGCGCGTGATGGGAAAAAGCATAGGTCTGCGCCTCAGTCTGGGCGGGTCCGCCTAGTGTTTATAGCTCCATATGGTTGGCGTCAGCTATAGTCCTATCCAGACCTAGTAAGGTGCTCCGAAGTGCGAGTGGAGTCCCGGCTTGGTCTCTAAGACTAGCTTAGGCCCCCTTCCGTTGACTCTGTTGCTAAAGAGAGGGTATTGTGTTGGGCTATTGAAGAATTGCGAGATAGGGAGGAGGCTCTATGGGGCATCAGATCTAGAGCTACTTGGCTTAAAGAAGGTGATCGGAATACTTCCTTTTTCCATGCTCGGGCTTTCCTAGAAGAATAGAATGAAAGGGATTGAAGATACAAATGGGAACTGGTGCACTAAAGTGGATGATATAGAACAGACTTTGGTGAACTACTTCCAAGGGCTTTTTCTCTCATCCGAACCCCCATAGCTTTGATATGGTTCTTGATGCTGTTGATAGGAGGGTTACGGCAGATATTAATGAGAAGCTTACAGGAGCTTTCACTGGAACTGAAACTCTATCTTCTGTTCAACTCTCGGCTTCCTTAACTTACTTTTGAGGTTTCTCTACTTCAGGCTCTTCTGAGGGCCTTTGTTTGACTTAGTTGCTCCGTTCACTTTGGATGGGTGTCGGAGCTGCTACAATTGCTTCCGCGGGAAATGCACCACCAACTCCTATCTTCTCTACTTACTTTTTCATTCTAGTTCGATTCTTAGGTAGGCGTTCTTTCGATAGCGTATCCTCCTGCCCGCCACGGGTTCTCTATGCTCGGTTCCATCATTCCTATTATACATCTTCGACGCATGCTGCCTTTCCCACTGACTGAATTGTTTGGGTCTTGTAGCTTGAAGTAAGCTCATGGCTCGCCCCTACTCTCTAAAGCTTGCCACCCCTAGTACTTCTGCCTCATCAAGACAAGAAAAGGGAGCAGGAACCTAACCGTCTTACAACGGAACAAAGAAAAGGCTCCCGGGATCACAAAATACTAATAGGTGATCATTAGAAAGAAAGACAGAAAACAAAAAGAAAGAAAAAACAGAGCATCTTCTTACTCAGATAAACAACCAAGAAAGGCTTACATTCAATCGAGCTATATAAAGAACCTCAGAAAATATTCCCGATTTCCTCTATGGAGAGAATAATAGAATTTGTCTATACCTCACTCGGTGACTGATAGGTAGGAGATCTCGTATATATCTTGATAGATCACTATAGGGAGTAGTGAGTGTGCATTCATTCGTGTACAAAGGTTTAGATTATCTAGGTAGTATGGTGGTTCTCAACCCGGTGGGCTTGTCCCTGTTGCTGTTACAAACTCTGTACGTAGTGCTTCCTCTCTAAGCAAACATAGGCTAAAAAGCCGTAGTGCGCTAGCCGGTCGAGCGAGTGTAAACTTTCTCGTATGGATGATAGAGGTGGTGTGGGAAGTCGATCAAGAAGAGGAACTCCAATAGCGGTATAATACAGGAAATCAATCCATTAAGCTTCTTGCGAGAATACGGGATTTCAATCATTTTATGTCGCTATCCCTGTAGTTGATTGAACGAAAAGACCGGAAAGAAAGGGAAGACCTTTCAACTGTTCGTATCAGCATTAGTACTTCGAAGCCCCTGAACTTACTCCTAAGCAAGGTCAGGTCTCCTCATGAGGTGAACTAAGCATATAGATTTTCATTAGGAAGTCAAGAATGAGTACAGAGTAAGCGGTCACTCTCCGAAGAAAGGAATCAGTACCGTAAACAGATCTCCCTTGCAGGAGAAATGGATAGAATGATAGGCAAGGTACAAAGAAGCCTAAGGATGGGACGAGCATCATAGCAGTCTTTAGAATTGTAGAAAGGAAGCAAACAAAGTCACTCTCAAGTTGTAACTGCCTACAAAGAAACTTCAAGTTGTTGATTCATCATACGATGTTGCATTGAATTCTGATGCGTATCGCGGGAAGTAGACGAGTCAAAGACAATGTTGACAAGAATAGAGTCAGTCCTCCTTTCTATTAATGGGCGGACTAGTATGACTAGAATGCCCTGCAAATAACCAAAAGGAAATAAGGAGAATCCAGTCTACTCATTAGGAGAACAAGAATGCTCAGTTCGGAGGTCTTCGTCTGATTTTACTTAACTAATCCTCGGCTTTCTCCTTTTTTTCTTCGGCTCACGAGAAGGGTTCTCCAGTAACTAAAGCGCCCTAGGATCTATCCATAAGGTAGCTCCACGACAAATAGAATGAAACCTGGAGAAAAAGAAGTGAACACTCTAATGACTAAAAAAGGCTGGCTCGCCACTCAAGCTAGTAAAGGAAAGCTTTGTTGATGAAATGAAAAGGTATAGGTGAAATGCTAGCAGCATTAAAGAGAAGGTATTGCGGCAACTGCGGCTATTACAGCTACTTCGGATTTGATGCGCGATACCCGCTGTTACTAAAAAAGGAGCTAACTCAGTTCTTCAAATGCAATGAAAGAAGGAAGTCACCAACTTGGGTTAACGTCGTATTCGACCGAGTTTTTTCCTCCCCTGCCTATATATAGAGGGGAAAAGGAAGCCTAGCCTAAAAAGAGAGAGATTAGAGATGCGCTTCAGTTGCTGATGCCCTACGACCTTTGTTACCTTAAAAGCATTGTCCACTTTCTTGTGCTTCTGAACAATTTTTTAAATAGTCAATAGCTCTTTTAGTCCTTCAGTTTTAGAAGGCAGTAGGCTAATAGGCATATCTCATTCAACGCCGGCATACGAAAAGCAGAGTAACTTGACTAAAAAGAAGACCAAAAGACTATGAACAAGTCCAACTCACGAGGGAGTTTTAGACAAAAACCTTCCTTCATCTCTCTTTCATAAGCAGTAGTCCATTCATATCTCATTTATAGGCTGTAGGCACTAGCTTAGCTGGCGATATGAGGCACTGGCTTATGGCAGTACGAACTACTGGCACTGTCATCTTCTTGCGCTGGTGTGTCTGCTCATCCAGATAGAATCAATGGGTGTCCTTACGCTAGCTGTTTTACTCTTTCTGTCCTGGCGAAGCATTAGGGGAGACAGGGATTCTTGCTCACCTAACCTTAGCCCGCGAGCAGGTATTCTCAAGCAAGTCGTATCCTTACGACACCTTAGTGACTCTTTCCTTAACAGCGAAGCATTAGGACAGAAAGCGAAGAGGGGTTTTCTTTATTCCCTTTATCATCAGTTAGTTTCTTCCTTTTTGTCGTTGCAATGATTACATAGCCCACTTCGCTCTGCTGCTCTGCTCGCTCTGACAATTCTACAGCCAGAAAGAGAGAGAGGAGTGTGATTGGCTCTATAATTTCAATAATGGAAATGCTCTATCGTAGAGCTTTGCTAGTAGTGTCGAGCTTTGCTCGCGATTCGACTGGAACTAAGGACCTGAATGGAATTGAAGAGCTCTCACGCTGCTATCTAAAAAATGAAGAAACCACTACTGAACGAGAGCGAGTGAAGTGAGTAAGCCTCTGACGAGATAGGGGCGAGCCAAAGAGAAGTTGTAGCAAGGAGCTACTAAGGAGTGACTGTGTTGAAGCTTCAAACGTAGAGCTCGCGACGACTTCGAGCGAACAGAGCGAGTGTGCTGAGAAAGACTAATAAAAAGAATCTGCGTTCAGTAAATCGCAATTCTTTTTATGTGTCGGGCAGCGCGCGTTAAGATTCGCCGCGTGATTGTCCGGGCAAGGTATAAAGCCAAAACAAGTTGGAGTTCCCCGCCTCGCCTAGATACGGGGGCTTCATACCCAAAAGTTGTAGAGATGCAAGTTGCAGAGGCAAGTTCCAATCGAGGTAGGAGATCCATCATATCCATACGAACAAACCAGCACAAGTAACAGTGGTTGCCTTTACGTTTATAGGGGACTCGACTTTCCCCTTTGTCACTATCTCGCTCAGCATATCTGCTGAGAGCAGGAGCATATCCAAGTCTCATATGAAGTTGAATCAGATCTAGCAACGCTCACTACTGAGACGAAATAAAGGAGCAAGATACGATGGCCAAAAAGCTGGAGATTCTCGTGCAGGAACAAACATAGGCCTGTAGCGCGCCCTTCACCCAAAAATTATTTTCTTGGGGAAGCGAGGAAGAACAGTTGCACGCCTCTCCATAGCCCCTCTATACTTTATAGGCTATTAGTACCAAGCGCAAGCGCCTGATTTGGAAGCTTGCTGTGTAATTGAATAAAGAAAGAAAAGTGTGTGAACTTCAGCGAGTCCGAATTTCAAACTAGCCTCCTAGACTGAACCGACCTTTGTATAACTATCAATAAAGTAGGAATGGCAGAGAAAGAGATGCACTTTCTGGACACAGGATCCAGAGTTTTTTCGAGAATGGGTCCTTTCCCTCAATATCATGATCGGGTCGACCAAGCCAGATCATGAGTGAATAGAAAATGGAAAATGTCAATAGCAGTTGCTGTTCCAGCCATTTTTCTTTTTTGTTTTTGACTTTTCCTAGGTATAAAATAGAATTCTATGTTATATTATATATTCTTATTCTTTTTAATATTAATAGGAAGAGAGATTTTGAAAATGCGAGGTACCGGGGGGGGCAAACAGAACTGCAGGCTGAGGGGTATACCGCGGTTGAAAACTCCGTTCTGCGTCTTCTTCGAGAATTGATGCAGGATCGTCTCACCCCAGAACCTACCCCTTCCCAGTGGGACCACGTAATAACACTATTATGCGACGATAATTTGGATATAAGGAGACTCCTGCAGGTTCATCAAAGATTATGTGAGCAAAGAACAGCTAGCCCCTATATCGAAAGGGCACTCCAACACCTGGAGGAAATTTGAAGTTCTGGAGTTACAGACAAGGAACTCCATTCTGTTGACTCTACTAGATAGAATAGAACCCGTATTTTTTCATACTCCAAATCTGAGTTTGATCCTGGCTCAGAAGGAACGCTAGTTATATGCTTAACACATGCAAGTCGA
>BRYE01000018.1:297500-300000 GCA_030159115.1 Actinidia arguta var. hypoleuca | reverse complement strand
AATGGAGTTTCTAAGTTATCCTTGGGCCACATGGCAGTTTCTTGCAAGCCTTTGCCACCTCATTCATGCCATGCCATGCCATGAGGAGTTTGAGTAGAAAGAGCAGAGAGAGAGAGAAGAGAGTACGGAGAGGGAGAGGGAGAGGGAGAGAGAGAACTTAAATATATCAAATGCTCTTGAATTTTAATTGAGGTAAGCAAGAGGTATACAATATATTTTTTAAATTTTAAAATATTTTTTTAAAATATTTTATTTTGTATCCCTCTTAAGCATACGTGCTATCTATTGAAAGTCATGGTATTTTATTAGAATCATCATATGTATGATTTTTTTGTATGATGGCTAAAATGCTATGGTATTTATTGGTATGTTGACTAAGTAGACCCGCCAATAGCTTGACCAACAATCTGAAAAAAGCCAAAGAGCTAAGTGAGGTGGGTGAGGCCGACCACCAGTGATGTACTAGGAAAGACCGAGTATGAGGTCCTTCATGATTGATGATTTGTTGAGCTCTTCTAAATTTGTCGTTGAGCCATTATTGAATTGAGCATATTTCCGTCATATTGTATACATTCTTGCTTAATTTATTTTTCAAGCGGACATGAGAATCGGGTAGTATAAGATGAGTTAGATAAAAGATTTTAAAATTTTTCATAATTTTGTATTAAATTTGTTATGAGACATTGTAAAAATAAATATTTGAATACTAATGTAAATCTGAGAAAAAATAACGCTCTGATTTGTATATAAAGGAACAAGATTATTAACGACCCATTGTGATAGAGAGAAAATGGGATGGGTCGTTACACAAAATTCCTCCGGCGTAGCGATGAGATCATAGGAGAAATAGATATACTAGATAAAGCACAACAAAGAGATCAGATAGCAATGGTTTACTAATAAACAAAGAGATCAAATAGGAGACCATGGTAGAGACGGACCAACTAGAGATCACGTTTACCTCAGTCTGGAGAGGTTGGCGACATGAACTACCGAGCAATAGATATTGACAACTTGGGATGCTAGAAGGAGGACACGGGTGACGCAACGCCGCTTGGACAGCTGAATGGAAATCACGAGTAACATATTGGCGACATGACATTCTCGGACTTTGGCTATATGGTCGTCTTATGGACAATGTGGCGACGTGGTTACCTCAGGTTGAACCATCTCTTCCTTTAAAGTAGATCATTTTAGTAAGTGAAGATTCAACCATTATTAGTTGCCCCCCTACCCGTGATATTGAGATGAACAACTTGGTATCACTAGTAAAGAAAGAAATGTCATCAATAGGCGAGGTAAGTGCGATGATAGCTTTCTGAACCATGAACTCGTCGGCCCTCTCAAAGTTGCTGAGAAAGGCACATTATCTCGTCTGAAGCTACTTGAAGCATCATGTGGTCCTTGTAAGAATCCAAGTGGTCCATAGGATCGGTTTTTCCTTCGTAGACCCCCAATTAGGGATGGAGCATGAATCTAGAAGACACTTTGACCCTCATCACCCTCTTAGTGAATGGGAGTTCTATTTGTCTTATCAGTGCATCCATAGTTATTGTCACATTGATGCCGGTGTTAATGGCGTTGATCCAAGTCTTTGAATTTTTACTCGGTTGATGCATCACCGCGGTGTCTATTGGGACAATCAATCAGGCGAGGTGATCCTCCTCACCTACGAGTCTCCTCATTAGTTGACCCTTGAGTTATGCTAGAAGATCGTGCTTGAGATATTTAAGGGCTTCTTCTTTGCGTTCCCCATATCAAGTGAGGCCTAAGGGATCAGTGGCAATGACTCCGTGTAGAATGCCCTTGATTGGGGTTTTGGTAATTCTGCAAGGAGCCTTAGTCGCCCGATCGGTGAGTATGGTGAGATCGGTTCGCGTCTTCATGGACTGGTGTGGTGGCGGGTGCTCGATTATTTATGGCGAGGTGCTGCACTACACGTTCGTTCAACTTGTTCATAATCCCAATCTACTCGGCAATGTCGTGCATCTCTCGATGAATGCCTTCGAGATTTGGAACTTGACTAGTGCTAGACATTGGAGGTACTCTATCATCAAGTGGACTACTGGCTCTTTGTCTAGGCAGTAGGCAACTACGCAGGTGGATGGGGTATTGAGAAGAGTTGCTCCATCAGACGACACCAAACTATTGAGGTAGAAATCTGTGGCGAGCAACCAACATTCAGAATTGTCCAAAATAGTGACTTCAGTCACCTGCGCAGGGAAACAAAAGTTATCAGCTGAGGTGAGGCCGCTCAAAACCCCTCCAACGTGGCGATGAGATTGTAGGAGAAATAGATGTACTAGACAAATCACAACAGAGAGATCAGAAAGCAATGGCTTGTGAATCGCAATTACAGTTATCTTTTTATGGAGAATGATGAGCGGCTTTTATAGGTGAAGAGTTCACAAACGTGTGAGGAGATCACGGTGCAATCATCAGGCAACCGCGAAAGGAAGTTGTGGCCGGAGATAGCGGCGTAATGGGTGGAGATTGCCGT
>BRYE01000018.1:235000-247500 GCA_030159115.1 Actinidia arguta var. hypoleuca | reverse complement strand
GTATCCCATCGTATTTTCGTTTGGAGATTTTTAGAGGTCTCCATTATCATCCTCCCCGTTGGCCACGTAATTCTCTGCCCGTGATGATGATCTTTCATGACTTGCCATGGACAGAGCAACCACTTCACTTTTTTAACGAACCCCATGGAGTTTTACAAAACCTCCTTTTTTATTTCTTTCTCCTTATTTGCTTCAAGGTGCACCTTGTGCATTTTCCTTTTTTTCTTTTTGTTTTAATAACTCTGTAACCAAATGGGAAATGATACAAAATGATATGACAAATTTATATCCATTTATTTTGAAATCAAAAGTGCATGTGGACATAAATGATACGTGTTTGCCGATGCTCATTTTGACCCATTCTCTATCCATTTCTTTCTTTCTTTCTTTCTTTCTTTCTTTCTTTCTTTCTGTTTGAGGAGCAAAGTAATTTTTTTATTAAAAAGTCATTTATCATGAAATAGGAAATAGAACTGATCCAAGTTAACTATTTTGTCATGTACTGGCTTCTATGATTTCCGATTTATGTCGTCATATAAATTCAGTCTCTTTGAAAAGATGGATTCTTTCAGATTTTGTGGCACTATCAATTCACTTAAAATTAACAGAAAGGGACAAGACAGCTCCGTCGTTAGGGTGGTAAGTAACCTATGTGACGGCATACCCAATTATCTATCTATCTATCTATCTATCTATCTATATGAGAGAGAGAGAGAGAGAGAGAGAGAGAGAGAGAGTACAATCAACAGTCATCTAATTTACGGTCCTGTGAATTTAGGGGCTCTAAAGGGGAATTGACGATTCGAAGTTTGCATGAGAAGCAATGGAGCTGGGTTCCTCTGTAGCCATAGTTAGAATGTGTAAATCTCTATTTTCATGAAGGGTCGATTTCACCATGGGTTCCTTCCTGGAGTTTGGGCAATGTTTCACTTTGGTTCCTGCCGTTCTAATTTGAAAACTACAGCCATACAATTTTCAACAACTTGCAATGCAGTCTTTTCATCCAGATCCATTAAAAATGTCAAGGAAAATTGCATGGCCTTTTTTATTCCTGTTTGAATTTTCTGTCAAATCTTTCAACGGAAACAAAAGAATTTTAATTGTTCAAATTAAAATTCATTAAATAGAAAAAGGATCCATGGTGAGATGAACCAATTTCATTAAATAGAAACACGAGTATAAATCAATGGATCAGATGAGCCTTAATTAATCAAGTGTGCTGACAAAACTATAGTGTCATTTATCTTATTTTCTAATGTCTAATAAATTGCTGAAAGTTTTTATTTTGGTAGATCCGATGAGCATGAGAATGTTTGTTATTCTCGGAAATTATGTTAAAATTCATTATTAAAAAGTCAAAGTTGAAAAGTATTAAAATAAAATTTTCTAAAAATTATTTTTTCCATAAAAAAGTAGAAGTTGTGACACTTTGGTGTAACTTTCAAGACATGAAAAAAAGTAAAAATTACTGCTCATAAACAGCAACAATCCGTAGCTAATTGATCTGAGATATAACAGTGATTGCATAGTTAGAAAACTTAGGCAATAGGGATGAACAATATGTGCTACTACTCTTATTTGTCTATATTTTACCTTATATACCTATTTATTTGTCTATCGTTATCTATTTTTAGATATTTAAAAATATTTGTCAATTTCAAAAAATTAAAGTATAAAATTTATTAATTTTCTTAAATGATCCCTTATAAATAATCATAAATAAATAGTTATGAAAGTGAAGATACATATAGACAATTTTGAAAATGAATATGTTTTCATTGATTTTGAGTGCTTCCTTGAAAATTAGAGACCATCGTCAGAGTCGTAGAGAGGACGGCTTTTCGTACCCACTGACTGGTCACAATAAATAACCACTTCCACCAAAACTATACCTTCCCATCTAAGAAAAAATCACCCGCTTTCAACTATATAAATGATCAGTTTGGCATTGTCCAATGAAAGTGAAGGATTAAAAGTAGTAACGGTACAGTGGTAGTGAATAGTGAATACTGCTAATCGTCATTTAATAGGCGGTGATTAATGCAAACTTTTTACGAATATTTATATATTATTTTATATTTTTTAATGTATTTTTATGAATATTTTTTATATTTTTCATATATATATGATCAATACATTTCTTTATCTATTAACACCACCCAATAGGCGGTTTTATATTATTATTATTATTATTGCAGTAGTAGTTTTGGATTATGGACTAAATTAGTCTGTGCGTGCAGCATCTCCAGTATGCAGACGTGGTGAATGTCTTAATGACAATGCCAAATTTGGGTGTGATGCCAAAAATGCTACAATTTTGGCAATTCTATAGTCAATGTATATAAATGTCGTTTCTTCTAATTTTTGTCACAAAATGGACCATGAAGAAAGAGGGTAAAGAGTGTTGGGAAAAAAGTGAATTATTAAAATTATTTTGAAAAATTAATTATGAAAGTTATTTTTTTAATATCAATTAAAACTAACAGTAATAAAATTGTTTTAAAGTTCAAATTTGTACCGGTTAAAATTAGTTTATAAGATTTTGTCCCTTAATTTTGATTAATTGAATTATGACGACTTAGTTTGATTATAATGTAGATTTCAATTTCGATTATGATGACTTAGCTTGATTGCAACAAGAAATTCAATTTAAAATGAAAAAGCAAAAATAATCAATAAGAATAAAAAATAAGTACAATTAAAGTTAAAGAGACAAAAAAATAAAATAGTTACAAAAAATATCATGAGTTAAAAGAGAATCTATTAAGATTTTTTAAAAAAAATTCACATAAAAACAAACAAATATAGATCTGATAAAATACTTATCAAATATGTGAGTATAATTTGAATTTGCGAAGCTTATCTTAATTGCATCAAAAAAATTCATATTTAACTTGAAATAAAGAAGATAACCTCAAAAAATGAGACAAAGTTAAAAAGGGATTGAGGAAAAAAATTTACTTACAAAAAAAAAATTATGAGCAAAAATACATCCATGAAAACTAAGAAAAAAATAAAAAGATCCACACAAAAATAGATTTAAGAAAATACCTATTAAAGATAATCATTTTGGAATGATCCCATAATAACCTTTAACTCCTTATTTATTTTATTGTTTTCAAAATTTAATTAAATTGGTGCATAATTTTTTAAGATTTAATTACTGTATAATTTTTTATAAAAATTAAGTTAGTAATTGAAATATTAAACTCTTATTTAATTAAAGTTTATAATTTATAGGAGTTTATAATTGCGTCAACATTGATTGAATTCAATTCAATGAGTTTTGATTTCGTGTTTAAGTTAGTAAGAGACTTTCTTTATTGTTTGGTTGGCTGTGCAAATAGAATATTATATTTTTTCTATTCTATGTAAAGATTATTGTATATTGAAAAACGGACATTTATTAATCGTGAACACCCTCATGAGGACGTAATCTATCTTAACAAAATTATATCCAACACAGACCTTAATCTATTTCTTCTAAAATATTGTGGTTTGTTTGGTCTGTAAATTCTAATTTATAATTTTTACAGACCTTAATCGATTTTGATTTCTGATTAGCATTTTCAAATATGGATTTGATTAACAAATGGTAAATATCTCCAAATTATTTTTCTCATTGCAATGATGTACCAAAAACGCCATAATTTTTTCCTAGACACAGGCCACCCCAAGACCAAACTAGTATATAAATTCTTATTTTTTATTTATTTTTTCACTAACAAAGAATACAAATATGTGTGCTCATTGACATACGTTGCAAAAGTTACTTTTTTGTACCTGCAAGTTGTTAAGGACATGTGTGAAGAATAAGTTCAAATCGGATAATTAAAAAAATAGTTGGTTCTTAATATACATTGGATAAACTCACTACTTATAAGGCTTAACCTTTTAAGTGAGTATGAGTTCTAAACAGTGTAATATTGAGTACTACATACTTAATTCAGTACTATCTAGCTAATGTAACAGTAGAAAACAGATTACAAACCAGTCAAAACTTTGTAAAATTCTAAACCATGATAGGGTATTATGGATGACAACTTCCAAAAATAAAAATTACTTGAGTACTTAAATAACTGTCTATTTCCAGGCTGCATCAGCATCAATATCCAATCCAAGTATGTAAGCTTCTCACATTTAGAAATTAAAACACGGTTACGTTTGCCCTCCCTAATGTCCCGTCCCCCTTCGTTAGGTTTCCATTCATAAACGCGATTCAAATGGATGCAATAGAAGATTTTCACTTTTCTATTGACTAGTTTATTTGCAAAGGTACTTGAAAAAAACAATCTCGGATTTCCCATTAATACAACTAAAAAAAGGGAGAGCTCATATGGGTCATCTTTATTTTGAATTCTTATCAAAAAAAAAAAAAGATGTATAATGTGGATTCAAAGAAAGTGTTTAGTAGACTACGCTCTCCCAGTATTATTGTGAATCTAGTTCTCCATCAATTCCATTTTTAGTACTTTTTTTAGCATTTCTTTAGTAACTAGGGAAGGCTTGTGGGCATCAGAATTTAGCACATGGTGGAATTGTCAAACAATGTGACCATGATCAGCAAGACCATCGAAGTGCTCTTTGAATTTTCAAAATAGCAAAGTCAATAGTTTCATAAGCAATAGATGCAGTGCATGAGGAGCTCGCTGTGATCTACCATTCCAAAGTTGAATACAACTTCCATAAAATCACTAAAAATCAAAAAAAAAATGTTGAGTTCAGCCCACATTTTTTGGGCCCAAACTCAAGTTTTGTTCGTAACCATAGTTTTGCTTTATAAATAGTAAAGGGTACATAGAATTAAAGTTGGAGGAGTTGAGAGGAGAGGTGATTGAGAGAGAGTAGAGAGAGTGAATCTCCTCCTTTTGTAATTTTTTTCATTCGATTAGTGAATTATTAATTTCTCTCTGTAAACGTATGTACTATTTGGCGAACCACATAAATTTTTATTATTTTTGTGTGTGGGTGTGTGGTTAATCTGGATAGTGGAAGGTAAAATGAGTTATTTTTAGTATCAAAACAAGGTTTGAGTCACCGAAGCAATTTCTGCGAAGAACGGAACAAATATTGCATACTATTCAGATCCAAAGTTTCTGGGAATTGAATTTTGAGCATAGAATAGGATTCCTCTCTTCCAGACGAGTCCACTGGTATAAAAGTCTAAGCCGAATGGACACCGAACGAGACCCCACGCCGTCCAAAGTTTGAGTGTGCGTGAACCGCCATTCTCACGCACTACACGCGCAAGCACGCGCAACCGAGCCACATTGACTGAGTTGTTACAGACCGCTAGCTTTTGACCAAGTCGTTAGCCGTTGATTGAGTCGAGCAATGAAGGAATATTCATGAAGGTTAATTAATTGCACTTTTGGTCATTGAAATTTTAAAAAATTATATTTTGGTCCCTACAGTTTTTAAAAATTATAGTTTTATCTTTTGAGTTTTAAAAATTATAGTTTGATCCTTAGAGTTTCTGTTTTTGACAATTTAGTCTCAAAAATTTTTGATTTTAACTATTTAGGCCTTTTTGAGATTTTTTAGCATTCCGGATCTATCCCAGGATTAGGTTTTAGATTTTTTATTTTTATTTGGGTGAAGTAAGATGACAGAGAACAATTCGGGGACTATGATCATGCTTTCAACCATGAATTACACATTATGAAAACCAATGATGGAGGATATCATATTCTGCAAAGATTTATACGACCCTTTAGAGAGATTATATATAAGATTTTAACTGTTACAAATAAACTTAAAATTAAAAGATAAACTTTGTTATTGGAACAGATAAACTTAACTGTTACAAATAAACTTGACTGATTAAATAGATAAACTTAACTATTACAAATAAACTTAAACGTTCAAACAAATAAATTTAACTTTGAACTTTTAATGATTTTTTCATTCACACACACAAAAAAAGCACTCACAATTGATATTTTTAAAAATAAACACCAACATATAAGAAATAAACACAATAAAATCTTGCTCAAAGAGAGAAAGAGACTTGACACCAGTTATTTGTTCTTACGAGAAGGAGAAGGAGAAAGGGAAGGAAAACAACATTGGAGTTGGAAGGCCATGATGGTGTGATAGAGCTTAGATCTGAGAGAGAGAGAAAGAAGAAGGGGGGGGGGGGGGGGAAAGAATGGCAGTGGTGGAGAAAATTACAACTGCAATTGCAGTGTGGTAGTAATGACGGTGAAGGCGATGTGGTACTGTGACAGCGGGTGGTGGTGGAAAGTTGTGATGGCGTTCTAGATCTCATATCTAAGAGAGAGAGAGAGAGAGAGAGAGAGAGAGAGAGAGAGAAAGGTGGCGGTGATGTTGCGGTGGCATCTACGACTGTGTGGTTGTGGAGGTGACGGCAGTGTGGCTATCATGGCGATGGAAATATGGTTGACATGTTATAAGTTCTCACGTAAATATAGTTGTATTGAAAAGATATTAATTATATTATATTTTATGCATATGCATAGCAATAAACCCGTTTTATACACGGGCATAAAAAAAATAAAAAATATATAAAAGTTGTGTTGAGAAAGTGTTAATTGTATTACACATATTACATATAATTTACTAACATCAATCCCGTGCTATGCATGAAAAAATAAAATAAAAAAGAGAAAGATTTGTAATGCATTAATTATTTAATTTAAAAGTAATTTGGCATTGTATTATGATAATATATAGGATCTAAAAATAAAGTAGCTATTTTTATCATAACAAAAATGTCTAATTCCATTAAATAAATATTATGTATTTAGAAAAAAGAGAGAAAATGTGGGGTTGTTATTTGTAGATTGAGAGGAGAGGAAATCGAGGAAGACACCTGCGGCGGTTCTACAACTGCGTAGGTAGTTTCAACCCTTCGTCCGTCCAACTAGAGATGCCCTATCTACAATCACCGAAATAATGAGATCGGCTGCCAGAACTGTTTCCGAAAAATGGCCCTCCAACGATCAAGTTAGACGTCCGAAAATCTTAGAGAGGGAAAGTGTATGTATGGTTCAATAGCAAGGTTGCACGTACCTTTTCGAGAACAACAATTTTTCTTTTGCATCTTGGCTCAACGTGTGGCTTGACGCGCTAGTTATGTTGTCACTCGACAGACTGCAGCTCGACGCGTGTTCGTACGCGTTGACTGTTGTGTCAGTGAATAGGCGGTTAACCCAGCTATGCCCTTATGGCTTGGCTAGTAGCCCATCATCATGCAATCAACGTCTTCATCCGGGCGTGGTGGCTGTCAGAGGGGACTTTGACGTGCAAGTCGCCTTCTATCCCCTGACATCCCTCGGAATTGCCGTCGACCGTTGCGCCATGTCTAAGTTTTAGCGTGGTTATTAGTCCGAGCTTGCTGAACAGCGATAACTCAAAAGCAACAATGGCCTTAGCTCGGACGGTGGTTGTCATTAGTAGTAATTGCACCGAGCTCAGGCGCAGAGAGTCTCCGAGCTTACTCTGTAGCAACGAGTTGGCAGAGATCTCTGCCCTAGCAAGGCCAGTATTTGACAGTGTCTGCACCGAGTTCCGACACAGAGGATCACCAAACTGACTCAGTAGCGATAGCTCGTCGGAAGTCCCTGCCCTAGTAAGGCCAAATTTTGTCATTGTATATTTTGTCCCCTTACAATAAATAAAAATAAAAATATTTTCAACCGATCCAGAGTGAAGAGAAGAGATACTTAAAAAAAAGACCAAGATAGAACTTTCTATGTTGGATGATATAAATTAATATATTTGAATTTTAGATCATTATTTTTAAAATGACATAAGATTATCTGTATCATAGGAGTTTCAATAAATATTTTTCAATTATTGTGAACAACACATCATATTTGTAGTGAGCATTTAGTATCAAACTCTCACCTCTTCATTAGGAATTGCAAATCGGTGGGGAAAGAGGGACAACTATTAGCAAAGGATTTCATATGTGATACAGTAAAGGATTTCGTTGATTTGATAAAAAAAATTCCCAATTTATTCTTTTGAATTTCCCCTACTTATAATGTGGCCATATCACCATATTTGTTTATAATGTTACGTGAACAACAATTTGCCATCATCTCTGATCAGCATTATTTCAGTCAAAACTGTGGAACGCTTTAAACACTCACGACATCAATATAAGCCACTTTTATTTTTCACATTTTAAAACTCCAAAAATTTTTAGAAGCCTTGGGACAAAAAGACCCTTTTATATAATTAATAGGATAGATTCTTATGATGATATCAAATACTCAGCAACGAGAGGTACAAGAGCATCGAGCAGTGGTAAATGTTAATGCAGAAAGAACTCGGATATAGGTGGCGGTGGGCCACGGCCTAGAAATGACAGCCATAGGGGCTCTGACAAGCCCACTAGTTGATGAGAAGAACTAGAGGCGTAAATCGGGTCGGGCCGAGCCAATTTGATCACTGGCTTGAAAGGATTTAATTCGGAGTAAGCTCAATCTGCTCAGTTGATGAGTTGGGATGGGCGTAGCCTGAAATCTATCCCCCCTATCCAGCACGTCCTGTGGGACCTGCCCATGCAATGTGCAGGCTAGGCCCACCTTGAATTAGCCTGAATTTTTTCCTTTTTTTTTTTGGGTTTGTTAGATTTTTTTTTTGTGTGTGTGATTTTTGATTTGTTTTGGAGACTTTATTACGGACCATTTCAAAACGATTGTTTTGCTTATGCTCTGATTATCAGCTCGTGCTGTAATTTATGCAAAAAAACACATTTTTTTTATATCATTCTCTTGAAAACCCAAAAGTTATATTAAAAAGTTAGTTTTGACTTCAAGGTGCTTTGATCAATTTGCTTTGTAAAAGCTAATAGAAATCCTTTGAAACAAGATTTTCTCACAAACAAACCAGGCCTGAAGCATGGAGTACCTTAGGCCCAGAAACACTATTCCTTCGTAGACTGGAAAAGGCCCAATCGTATCTCTTTGTAGACCATTTAACGCCCCAGTTCAAAATATATTCATGGCCCACTTGCAAAAAGCTTGGCCCACCAATGGATGTGATGGAATATTATTTTTTTTTTCCAATCCCCTTAGGCGAAAAAACGACGTTGTTTTAATTAATCATAAAACAACGTTATTTTATGTTAACAAATATCAAATTTAATAACTTTATCATATGCTTTTATTTTAATTTATTTTTTTTCCCAATCCCCTATGTAAAGTGTAATTATGTTCGTGCCCTTCTAATAAAATCATATGATAAAAGTTATTAAATTTGATATTTGTTAACATAAAATGACATCGTTTTATGATTAATTAAAACGATGCCGTTTTGTACACTCCAAGAACACTTCACTCAACAACTACTTCAGACGATCTGAACTCAATAACCTTCACCCATGAATAGAATCTGTCATAAAACGGCAAATCAACTCAGCAAAGCACCCCATCCCATCCCATCCCATGTCACTAAGATCAGCCATCGACTCTCTTTGCATGGGCGGAGTATTTTTTTGATTAAATGATATAGTGAGTTGAGGGAGTATTTTTTTTTTGAACAGATTAATAGAGAAGGAGTTGTATTTCATTCTCGCTTACAAATCTGATCTTCACGTTTCACATGGCATTATGATGTTTTTCAGTTATTTCATTCAAGACTTTGAGAAGGTACTATCTGATCATATTGTAAATCTCATTTTTTTTTAAAATTCTTGTCAAGTGGTCTCATAAGACATACTCCGTTTGATTGAGAGCCTAATTTTGAAATCATCGATTTAGTTTAATTAAAATGTCATATGAAAACATGCTAAATGGTTTTCCAAAAGAGAAATGAATATTTGATTTTGTCAAGTCCTTACTCATTGGGAAAGTGTTCCTGATTGAGAGTATAACTTGCTAAGGGATCTGACATGATGAAATCAATCTTTTTTCCGGGGTTGCACGCCTTTATCTTTTTCTCTAGTTTGATCCCACGCATCAAAGATTTTTTTTGAAAAGATGGGGATTCCACTAAAACTTTTATAGATAAGTTATCCTTCATGTACAAGTTTTATCATCTATATGTTATTCTATGCAAACCTTGATGCGGAATGACTATAGCCATTTCCAATCCCTACTCTTTCATTTCATTAGATTTGAGTAAGAATTTTGTCTCGTTGATCTCATACAGTGCATTTTAATCCTTACTCATTGTTTTTATCTAATCTTTCCGAGCAACTCCCATCTCAAATCTCCACTTTTACCATTTTTGGTGATCATTTTTAGCTGTCTTTTCATTTTGATGAAGGATTGGAGATGCCTCAATTTATCCTCTAAAATTATAAGTAAAAGCAGTTTATATTTGAGTAGCATCTCTTTCAACTTCAATGACATTAGGAGTATAATTAGAGAAAAATTAGAAACACAAGTACAAAGGTGGGTCTAATGACTAGAAATCGAGTCCAAAACTTCATTTTCATCCTTAGCTTCCATCTAAGCTTGTCTACAAATTAAACCAATGATGCAATAAAATGATTTCAATGGTTAGAAATCTCTAAAAATCAGTGTGGATCCCCATGGTCTAGTTAATTAGTGTATCCATCGGTTAGAAATAATTCTAGTCGAAAGCAGTTGAACTCTCAGTTATCGTTACAAAAAATGAGAAATGAGACACATAGCGGAAACTTGATAGCACTACGTCACATACATAGAATGGTGGCAAGGCAAAACAATTAGACACAATAAAAGGTTTTAGAGGGGAGAAAGAATTACAAATGAAGGAACTAATTTGGAGTCGCAATATCTAATTGAAAGTCTGGCTATTTGGAGTAGAACTAGGACTAGTCAGCACAACGAATCACGCTTGTCTGTGTGACTGCCTTGCAGTCGGTAGTGATACATGGATCTGAATTGACCACGGATGATGATGCCAACGGCAGCAGCACCCTATTTCCACACTTGGCGACGGTCCTCACGCTCTCTATCAAGGCCTCCGTCGGAGCCTCTTGTGACAGAATCTCACATAGCTTTTGGGGACGAATCACCAGCTTCACCTTCCACACCCCCATCCCCGTGCTATTGTATCTTGGAAACACTTCCGCATCTGACCGCTTCTTATTCATTATGCCCCCAGACCCAGGCCCGGGCCCAGGCCCAACTTGGCTGTCCAATGACATTCTATATGGCGTAACCATAGAAGATGATGATGATGATGCAGTACAATTACTAGTGAACTTGAAGATAGGGTCTTGTTGTGAGAGATCTAGAGTTGTCTTGGTGGGTGCAGTACTCATATTGTTGTTGCTGCAGCGGATGGTGTTGATGAGTGGGAGGAGATAGTATAGTTCTCCAACGCGAAGCTGTTCGTTGTGGAGAAGAGGGGGTTGTTGGTCTCCGTCCCTGCTTCTGAATAGGGCGTGGCCAGGGAATTCCTTGGTTATGCAGTCTGCAGTGATGGGTTCGTACAGCTCCATCATACCCCCGTTGGATGTCACCACTTTTATTTTGCTCATGTCTTGATCAAAGCCTCCAAACCCTCTAAACACACAATTGCCCATGGATGATCTATAGGAATAGGATAGCTAGGTTTGTTTGGATTCCCAAATAACACCCTCTCAATAAACCACCCCCTGTCCCAAGAACCCGTTTTTTTCTCAAGGCAGGGACAAAGAATTCGAAAGATATATAGAAAGAAATGGGATATTAAGTACTCCCATAGAGATGGCGTTCCATAAAAATCGATCTCCACCATCCAATATAAATGAATCAAATCCCATATAACTCCAAGCCGACACATCGTAGTATCCCTTTCTTTACTTTGCTTTGCAATTCAAAATGCTACTCCTCTGTTCTAGTTGGATAGTGGGGTGGACCCACGTTTGCTTGCTTTGACTTGTAGATTTGGGACATGAGATGGATTCATTCATTCAGGATGATGCATGGTAGGTACCTAAGACGACTATATAGGTGACCATCTTTTTCTTGCCCCGTGGAGTTTATACATAAAACAAATTAACACGAGTAAAATTAATATGGATCCTTAAGGTCCACGTAGAGTAGGGTAATAAATCGGATCGATCAGAACAAGTCGCTTTACAAAAGAGAAACAGAATTAGATGGATGCTACCGGATGGGAAGACAATTAGGGTCTGATGCAGCGGCCACAAATAAGAAATCGAAAACCAAACCCTAACCGTTGATTCCGAAGAATACCGTTTCGGATTTCTTCCCTAAACCTGTTGATTCAAAGTAATACCAGGCAAAGAGGCATCAAGCGCTCGTTGATTCGCAAGAATACCGAACGATTGGAAAACGGCGCAAAGTTGCACACAAATATTATTAATCTTCCAAAAACTACTGAAAATAATACGAATAAGAGTATAACGACGACCTCGGGTCTCCAAGTAATCTTCGGCTTTGCTATCTGCATCAGGGTCCTCCTCAAACTTTCGGTGGTTTTAATTTCCTGGTCAATATTTTATTACAACTAGAGGTGGCTATTAACTCAACTATCAAAAACATGAAATGGTAGACCCTAATAGGTTATGTTTGGTTGGATAAAATAAT
>BRYE01000018.1:225000-230000 GCA_030159115.1 Actinidia arguta var. hypoleuca | reverse complement strand
AAAAAAAGGGTAATTAAATAGGACCCCTGGATATAGTGATGCATGCTGCCAACTAGTAGTTTTTTGTCGGGTCATTTTTATTGATTAATGAATAAAATTGACTTTATTAATTAAATTTACATATATAACACCCATACACATTAATTAGATTGACCATTATTTTTAATCCTTCTAGAGCCATTCTTGCGTGGGTAGGGATACCATTTGCTATCATGGTATTTAAATTTGAATTGTTTCTATATTTTTTGTTATTATTTGTTTTAAATAACAGTCCCCGCTCATCGCAACATTTATTTGACCACGATAATGCTGCCATAACATGAGAATTTTATCATAATTTTATAATAATAAATACGATTTATGACAAAATTGTCATAAGTTATCCAACTAACCACCATCATAACATAACCAACAAATTAATATGATAAAAGTTATCATAACCATCAACACAAACAAACACATAACAAAAATTTATCGTAACCTAACAAGAATATTTTATTGTGACAATTTTATCATCCTCGCATTTATATAATCTTTATGATGAACCAAACTAATACGAAGTAAGGACCATCAATCATATTTCTTGAGCAAATTCATCATATTACACGAGATTAAAAAAGAATAATTTGTTTGGATGACAAAAAAAGCCAAATCAAATGTAGCGCCAGAAAACCTAAGTCTTTCGAGTTTTTTCCCAAACTTTTCATGATCATGGGACTACCCCAAAAAAAAAAAACAACTACAAAACACAAAATTTGCAAAACAACATTGCAATCATTCTAGGGGTTCGGTTAGAATGAAATATATGAAATACTCATTTTTTTTGGTCATTGCCATGAATTTCGAACTCCAATTTCTAACCTCCGAATTCATTCGAATGATCTGGTTTTGTGGGAATTACGGTGGTTTGAATGTGGATTTCCTTATGGATTAAGATCGTGAATGAGATTTTGGGAGAAATCGGTGTGTGGGTTGCTAAAACATACCTACGCGTTAAGAAATGGGGAATAATTGCCTTCTTACTCGTAAAATGAGGGGCTAGGGATTTCACTATCATATAGGGTGTTTTTTTTCTTCTGTTTTTTTGAAAGTTAGTAGCTCGTAGTAACGGGAGCTCCTAAATGCAAACAAGAGGGGATTTTCAGTACACCCATATTCTCAGTACAAACCAAATTAATTTTAGAATTTTAATTTTATTCTAAGGACACCGAAAATATTCCTAACTTACCCTTGTCTTCGACCTTTCCCAACCCTAGTACGAAATCCATCGCAGTCACAGTCTACCACCCCTTCCTCCTAATCTAGACGCTATTGTTACCGTAATTTGTTAGAAATATGACGTGAATGATAGTCTAAAATAGATTAAATTTAACAACTCCCAAATGGGCTGTTAAATAGGCCTAATGGCAGCCATAAACATCTCTAAAAGCTGGGTTTATTGAGCCATAAAAAAACCTCCTTAATGACAGCCATAACCATCCTCATGATGGGAGTTTATGACTGGGAGTTACATTCGATGAAAAAGTCATGGTTTTATTTATAAATAGATGAGTTGTTTAGAGAGGAAAAAAAATATGATCAAAAAAATATAAATTTTTACATTTTGAGTTCTTTGAGAAAAAGAGAGACATATAGTTTATCATATTCACTAAGGCTGTTAGGAGGTGTTCCCGTAGTTCGCAATTCAGCCATTTTATCTTGAGAGGAAGACGCCGGCAAAAACTTACAACACCTAGTAAATGACGAATCTTGTTTAAGAAGACTACAAAAGTATGGCTTGATGTAATTTATTATTTGTATCACTAATTTTAGATTTCGTACTTTAGTTTATACATTTTATTTATATAAATACAAATAAATAAAATTATTCTTAGAAATTCTATATTTGCTAACTCATTTTTCCTAACACCATCCACCTTAATCCTCTTCCCTACCATCAACCTCGCCTCGCCCCTGCGCCCACCACCAGAGTCCACCTCTGCTCAATCCCAAATCAGAAACCAGTCCACTATTGATGATAACCGAACCCCGGCAAAACGTTCAGATCTTATTCTTCTTGATCTTCTTATTTGTGTGATTCCCAGTCCGCTATTCTCATATCCATCGATCTTCTTCGTTATTGTGATGCGCTGTTCTGCGTTGTTTTTTGGTTACTGTTTTGTCTATAGTTTTTATGGTGGAAGTGTGTGGATTTGTTTGATGGTGGGCTATTGTTTATTGATAAGTTTGGGGGAATATTAGAAAATCTAAGTAATCTGCATGTTTTTAACTCCTTAGTCCTTACCTTATAGAAGGAAGAGTGCGGTGAGCTGGAGACCGACCGGCGGGGACGTTGGTGGTCGGTAGAACAGAAATTAAGATTTTCATTTTTTAAATTTTAGATTTTGTACTAAATAGTAATTCAATGAAAGGATAAAATCGTAATAAGAAAATTCAATTTATTAGCGTGTGCTGAGATCAGATTGGTTTGCATTTAGAAGCTTCCCATATTAAAATTTAGGGTAACTTACACTGACTTCTCTTGAGATTTCTGACAATAACAGATATCTCCCCCATTGTTTAAAAAATGACAAGGACACCTCTTCTGCTTTGATTCTGAAATGAGATTTCTGACAATAACAGATATCTCTCCCATTGTTTAAAAAATGACAAGGACATCTCTTCTGCTTTGGTTCTTGGTTTCAGATTCCCCCAACCGATAGTCAAGTGGATGGACATTGATGAAGTCAGCAATAAAATTTAGTTTGTTGCCCATTTTGTCTTCATTTAAGTAAGTAGATACTGTTGCCCTCATTTGGAATTCTTAAAGTACAAAAATGTCCCCATTACCCATATTTGAAAGACTAGAATGCCCACAGTTATAAATAAAGGCACACCCCAACAACACCATTTCACAAGAAATTCTCTATCTATCTTAGGTATCTATCGTTCCCTTTCTCCTTTGTCTAGATTTAGGCACAACTGATTTTTAAGCTCCTGTCTTTTATCTTTTGGGGAGGGATAGAACACAATATCTTCTTCAAGCAAAATGGGTAGTTCTAAAAGTCAGAATTATCTCAAAGTACAAAAACAAGACTTGCAAATGTCGGAAAAGAGCTCCTGTAAGGATCTCTGAATCTGACCGAAACCTGGCAAGGCTATACTACGTTTGTAATATTGGGGGGTGCAACTACTGGGAATGGTGCAACCCCATTCATCTTTACACACTGCTACAAGCTTCTTCACTGCAAGCAAATTATGAGAATGCAACAGAAAATACTCAAAGAACTACAGCAGCAATAGAGGGAAGAATCCATACAGGGGTCCAAGAAGTTGATGGGAACATAGGAGTCCTAAAACTGTTAATGGTTGGAAGCTTTATCTTGGCTGGTATAGCTCTACTAATGTCTTTTATCTTCTTTTTTTTTGTGAGATGAAGTATAGTCAAGTATTTTGAGATGAAGTATGTAATATAACTTTATTATAGAAATATAAGTGTTTTGTAATTACGGCTGCATTTTGAACACAAAACATGAAGAATAAAAAAGCACTCAATAATGAGTGGAATTTCAAAACTATAACGCACGCTCAGCCAACAAAAGACAAAAGGAGTGAATAGCCAACTATCACCATTTAACATTTACCAAAATATAAATTGCCCAAACAAAAACCAAAAAGACATTCGTAAGCCCATCTCAGAATTGGGCATATTCACTGCCTCTGCCCATGCTCCTGCCTCTTCCTCTTCCTCTTCCTCTGTGAGCTCCTTCCTCTGGATCTACCCATGCCCCAGCTCCCACCTCTTCCTCTTTCTCTTCCTAGCATTTTGAATAGATGTTGACGGCACATTGCCCTCCGCTTGTGTCACACACTGAGAACTTAGTGTAGCCTATTGCTGCCCCTAAAAAACCTCAAGCAATTACTTTAGAAATCAACAAACAATCTTAAAACACAAACTAAAAAAAAAGGTGTACCTAATTATTTTGGATTTAATATAAACATTACCTGCTCTGGAGCTGATGTGGTAGAGCCAGCTGTTGTTGCTGCCTTCTTCTTCACTGGAGCTCTTTGGCTAGACCTTTTAATATGCCAAACTCCTTACAAATTGAACACTTTAGAGTTAGGGACCTCCTTGATTGACTAGTGTCAGGTTGTGCCTCATCTTTTTCTCTTCTTTCTTTGCCTTCAGGGCAATCTGCTAAGAGGTGGGCCCCCCAATAGGCTCCCACGTCCTCTGATCTGGAATTGGATGGATGATGCCTCCATGAGCTCTAACATAAGTATCTTTGAAGAATGCCAAGTCACAACCTTCCTCAATGTTCGCCCTCTTGTGTGTTAATGCAGTTGTTGCATGTCTGCAAGGGATGCCAGCAATCTGCCACCCCATACAGCTGGAAGTCCTTTGATCTATGTGAACAAAGTGCATTTTCTTGCATCTGCTTCGGCTTTTCTCAACCTTTTCTTCACATGATGACCCACCAACCCAGGCCAAGTGCAGGCCTTCCCATACCTTTGCTGAATCCTAGTCATCACATTGATCCTAATCCCTTCTAAAAGGGAAAGAATGGGCTTAAACCTCAACGGACCAACCCAATTATTGAATGACTCAGTAAGGTTGTTTGTAATATGGTCATTGTTCACTCATTCATCAAATGCATGCCTACTCCAACTAGCTACTGGGATAGCTAACAACCAGTTATATGCATCAGGAGAAATGTTCTTTATCCTTTCCATTGATTGCTGAAATTCAAGCTGATTATAAGATCTGGCAGCTTGCCAAAAATACTTTCAGTAACAAACCAGGGTGTTTACCTTTGAAATTGTTGAACAAGTGTCGACAACAACGGCGATGGGAAGTTCAGGTATAATCTCAGCAATAACTTCATCAAGACCCTATAATACAATTAAAAACAGTAATTAGAACCAATTAAAAGTATTTATAAATACTTGAACAATTATTATCAAAACACTAAAAGCAGTTAAAAGTACCTTTTGCATATCAGTCATGAATGTGAGTGGCC
>BRYE01000018.1:217500-220000 GCA_030159115.1 Actinidia arguta var. hypoleuca | reverse complement strand
GTGATATGGATGATAATATATCTTTAGAAGGTATTAGGATATCTCCTAATAAAATTCCCCATGGAGTTTACAAAGAGCAGAATATTCCTTCTGCTAGTGAAATAAATTTTCAAATATGATTAATTCTCTTTTTGATATTGATGGTTCAGACCATCATTTATTAGTAGATTATTGTAAAGATATTCTTAGACAACCTAAGTATTCAGGTTTTTTAAGAATGTATAAAAATTTTAATAAGGAATTTATTAAAAAAATGAAAGATGAATATTATTTACATCTCCAAACTATTAGGAAAGTTATACCTTTTCCTGAATGGTTTATAAAAAAACATTATGGTCAGTATCACTTTGACTTTTTGGAACAACATGGATATTCCAATGATAATATTAATAGTGTCTGTGTATTAACTGATTTTGAATGTGAATGGAAATTGATTGGAGGAAAAACTCTTACATCAGTTTATCCACCTTCCAATTTCACTCTTGAATATGGTCAGAATTCACAAGGTAATGAATATACCATTGAAGCTAGTGCTTTTAAGCTTCCAGTGGATAATTTTGAATCTATTATAAAACAAAATAACTGGACTAATGTTAATGTTCAGATTATAGGGAAACAACTTTCAAGAGTTGAAGAAAATATTGTTTCTGTACAAAATAAAATAGATAAAATGACTCCTATATTTAAAAAAGAAGAAGTCATAGAAAAATCTAAAGAAGTTAAAAGATTAGAACCTGTCTGTGTTAAACCACCTATCAAGGTTGATAACATTAATTATAGAAATGAAAAAGAATATAATGAATTCTTATTAGAATTACAGAATAAACTCAAAAGTCTTCAAATTAATATGTTAAAATTTGATCCTAAAAATATAGATCATATTGAAGATGTAGAAAAAATATTTTTAGATCTTCAAGATAACAGTAATGATTTATATAAAATAAAGTATAAAGACTTTAATAGTGATATAAAATATAGACAAGGTTTAAATACCAGTGTAGGAGGATCAGGAAGGCATTATTATCCTAGGCCTACTCCTCCTGATATATTATTTGAGGAAACTCCTCAACATGATCAAAGATTTTTTCAAGGTAGTGAACTTTACTGCTGGGAAATTGATGGTAAATCTGATTTTCTTATCATGAATACTATTCATGAAATGATGATATATGCTACTGCCTGTAAAAACAGGAATAATGATGATAAAAAATGTGCTCTTATGATTATATCAGGATTCACAGGAATATTAAGAGGTTGGTGGGATAATTATCTAAATGAGTCCCAAAGAAATGAAGTTCTTAATGCGGTAAAAACTGAAGTAGATCAGAATAATCAACCTATTGTGGTTTCTGATGCTGTCTATACTCTTGTGCATGCTATTATATTCCATTTTATGGGAGCAGTCTCTAATAATGATGAGAGTCAAAGATATATGTTGCAAAATCTAAAGTGCTTATCTTTAGCACATTTTAGATGGTATAATGATGTTTTCTTATCTAAAGTTTTGATGAGAAATGATGCTAATTCTTTTTATTGGAAGGCTAAATATGTTGATGGCCTACCAAAGTTATTTGCTGAAAGAGTTCGCAACTCTTTGCGGGGTATAAATGGAGATATTGATTACAATGAATATACTTATGGTCAATTAAAATCTGCTATTATAACTGAAGGATTAAATCTTTGTAATGATTTAAAATTACAAAAACAATTAAAGAAACAAAACTTGAATAATAGAAAAGAATTAGGAGAGTTTTGTGATCAATTTGCTGTTAATGATCCTAAGATAAATTATCCTTCAAAATCTCATAAAAGAGATAAAAAAGATAAAAAGATTTATAGAAAATCTAAGAAAAAGAAGGAAAAAAGAAAGGATGACTATTATAGAAAATCTAGTCATAAGAAGGATAAAACCTCTACTTCTAAAAAAAGTAAGAAAAGACATGTTAAATGTTTTACATGTGGAAAGTCAGGACATTATGCAAATAGATGCAAAATGAATAAAAAGATTAATAATCTTGAAATAGAAGAAGATTTAAAATCTAAGATATTAAATTTAATTAATGAAAGTTCTTCAGAATCTGAATCTGAACCAGAGCTATCCTCTGGAGATGAGATTAATGATTTAGAAGATTATAGTTCTTCTACTAGTTCTGATAACAACTGTAAAAATAATTGTTGTTCTTTAAAATCTTTAGAAAAGATTAATGATCTTTCTATTAATGTATTGACTGATGAACAAAAGAATATCTTAGCTTTTGCTGATCGGCTTACAGATCCTTTATTAAAAAAAGAGTTTATTGAATCTCATATAAAGGATACATATGATAATTTCAAAGGATATACTTTAAATGAATGTTTAAAAAGACTAGAAAGTAAGAAAAATTCTAGACCAACTAATGTTGATGACTTAAAGTTTGAAATTAATAATCTTAAAGAAGAAATTAGAATTCTTAAAGAAAGACAAGATTCAACAGATATGCTGTTAGAAATTATAAAAAAT
>BRYE01000018.1:210000-215000 GCA_030159115.1 Actinidia arguta var. hypoleuca | reverse complement strand
AAGTTCTTAATAAACAAATTAAGCATATGGAATCTATGGATAATGCCATTAAATGGGAAGAGGTTTCTATTAAAAGAGGTAATAATAAACCTTCTACTCATCATCTCGAAAAATTATATTTTCAATTATGGAAAGATAGATCTTTAAGAAAAGTTAGAAAGTTACTTATCACTCAAGAAAGTAACAAAAGTATATCCTCTGTATATGAGGATCATTATCACTAATTATGATCTGTGATAAAGACAGAAGAAAAATAAATAAAATTTTAAAAGAGATTAAATCTCTTGAAGGTAAATTTCTTGTTTTTAGCAACATAGATATTTCTGATAGTTGCTTTACAGATGATGTATTCATTAATGAATTCAAGCAAATGTGTTCTATTCGTTCACAAATACAAGATCTTAAAGATCAATTAGCCAGATTATATGTTATTCATGCCTGATATATTAATCAGTGTATTTCTGTATATTATGCAGAATATGGCTTCCTCTAATAGAGGACGAGGATCAACCTCTTATAGAGGTGGAACCAGAGGTGGTAGAGGCAGGGGAAGATTATATCTTCCAGAAACTAACAGTTATACTGATAGTGAAGGCTTCACTATGGTGGGGAAAAAAGGAGGTCATATTGGACCATCCTCTTCTAGTGGAGATAAAGCTCCGCAATCTATGGCTGATATAGTGGCCAAAGATGAAATGACAGATTATATCTGTAAACATCAATCTATTCATGTTTGTCATATTGAAAAAGAAGATTATCATCTTCTGGACGATCCATTACAGATCAGAAAGGCTTATTTGCATCCTTTCCAGATACCTACCTTATCAGGTAAACCAAGGGGATATTTTGAGACAATTCTCCACCTCTCGGATAGTATGACTATTACGCATACAAGAGAAAATTCTAAAGATAATAATAGTGCTATTATCTATAGCAAAGTTATTATCAGAAAAATTGTAAAGCCAGCATCTTGGGGTTTGGATCTTACCTCTGCCAAGACTGTTAAACTTGGAGATAATTCCTATAATTATAATTATTGGGATTATCAAATGGGTTTTCATCATTTGTTTTCTTATCAGAATCCAAAAAATAAACATACTTGGTTTATTAAACTTTGCCCCCAAATATTGAAGATGGGGACATCCTTACCCATGTGGTTTTTGGATTGGTGGACCATATATGGACCAGTTAAAGGAATTCTTCCTTCGAATATTGTCGAAGCAATGAATAGATGGGAAAAATGGCATCCTCTTATTAGAGGAAAAGAAGATCTTTGGGAAGAATATAGTCTCATCCTTTTATTTATAGAATATGGTATTCCATGGATATTAAAATGGGACTTCTGTATTGAGAAGGATCGTGAATTAAAAGGATATTCTCTTAAAAGAGAATTTTGGACTAGATGGTGGAATAATTTCCCCAAGAAAGATATTGAAGATCTGTATAATCAGATAAACAAGAAGGCTGATGAGTATTTCTCACAATACCAAGTTGACAAAGAGGAAGTCTCTTCTTTCCTCACAAAATCTTCTTTAAATCCATTTGATCTTTTAAAGAACCAGATTAAATCAGAACAACCAGATATTTCTGAGTATGAGTTAATGAAGAAATGTATGTTTTTCTTCAAAGACCAATTTGCCCAGAACTTTATCAAGGAGGATTCATCTATGGGATCTGCTGGTAAGGAAGATATTGATTCAGAAGGAGACATTCTCGCAGGGGAATCTCAGGACCCTGATGATGAAGAATTTAATCATGATGATGCTGAATATGCAGAATTATCTCGATTCTGGAATTCAATTAATGAAGACAGAAGACGTCGATCACGCGTCAAACCATAATTACAGCTTTTATAAAGTTTTTTGTAATCTTGTGTCGGTGGAATATATTCCACATGGGATGTTTGTGTTGGCAGAATTATTACTGCCTCTTTTACTGTTTTCTTTTCTTTTTCTTTATGTAAAGAAAGCAATCAATTGATCGATGGGGCCCAATGAGCACCCGGATTGATTCCTTTCTCTCTATATAAGGGAGTCCCTCCCCATATGTGAGGGCAGAACGAGCTTGGCATCTCTCTCTCTCTCTCTCTTTCTCTTGTAATATTTTTCTTCTTCTTCAATAAAAGTTTGTTTTCATACATTGGAGTTTCCGCTTAAAATTGGTATCAGAGCCATTGTAGGATCGCAATGATAGTCGGCTAACGCCTTCTGTTAGCCATAACAGGTACCTCTCTGAGGGAAATATAAATTTATGCATATTGGGTTGGTTCAAATAGCTTTTAAACCATTAACTTTATTAGGTTTAAATGCATGTATACAAGCAACTTTAAGAGATGCTAGATGTTTGAGCTGGACTCCATCCATAATGGGTGCTGTTGAGACTAGTTTAAGTCACGGTCCAGTATATTTTAATGTTTATCCTAATTTAACTTTGTCTTTAACTGATAGACATATATGTGAATCTGTTCAGTTAAAACTATTAACTAAAGGATATGATTTCCTACCAGGAGCAGAAACTGTAGCTGTTATTTACAGAGTGTATTTTAAATTAATGAATACATTAACTCCTAATATTAAACAAGTTGGAAATCAATTAGGATATACTACTCTGATAGAGTCAAATATGTTAAACACATCTTTTACAGCAACTAATAAGTTGATAAAATGGGAAAATATTGATTTTCCAGAAAGATGGACTATTCAGAGGGCTATACCTCCTAAACCTATTATACATAGGGATATTGAATCAATAGTTGAAAATATTGATGGCGAGGTTTTCCTTAATTTTAGGAAAAATTTGCCTAAATTAAATAGAAGTTATTCTATTAATAATATAGAAATACCTTATAAGGTTTCAATTCCTTCATCTAGTGCTAGACCATCTACGGCTAGTAATGTATCAGAAAGTGATATGGATGATAATATATCTTTAGAAGGTATTAGGATATCTCCTAATAAAATTCCCCATGGAGTTTACAAAGAGCAGAATATTCCTTCTGCTAGTGAAATAAATTTTCAAATATGATTAATTCTCTTTTTGATATTGATGGTTCAGACCATCATTTATTAGTAGATTATTGTAAAGATATTCTTAGACAACCTAAGTATTCAGGTTTTTTAAGAATGTATAAAAATTTTAATAAGGAATTTATTAAAAAAATGAAAGATGAATATTATTTACATCTCCAAACTATTAGGAAAGTTATACCTTTTCCTGAATGGTTTATAAAAAAACATTATGGTCAGTATCACTTTGACTTTTTGGAACAACATGGATATTCCAATGATAATATTAATAGTGTCTGTGTATTAACTG
The DNA here is from genome assembly GCA_030159115.1 of Actinidia arguta var. hypoleuca. Taxonomy (NCBI): domain Eukaryota; kingdom Viridiplantae; phylum Streptophyta; class Magnoliopsida; order Ericales; family Actinidiaceae; genus Actinidia; species Actinidia arguta. Next base: position 211,685 of record BRYE01000018.1, on the reverse strand, counting down.
ATTTTGAATGTGAATGGAAATTGATTGGAGGAAAAACTCTTACATCAGTTTATCCACCTTCCAATTTCACTCTTGAATATGGTCAGAATTCACAAGGTAATGAATATACCATTGAAGCTAGTGCTTTTAAGCTTCCAGTGGGTAATTTTGAATCTATTATAAAACAAAATAACTGGACTAATGTTAATGTTCAGATTATAGGGAAACAACTTTCAAGAGTTGAAGAAAATATTGTTTCTGTACAAAATAAAATAGATAAAATGACTCCTATATTTAAAAAAGAAGAAGTCATAGAAAAATCTAAAGAAGTTAAAAGATTAGAACCTGTCTGTGTTAAACCACCTATCAAGGTTGATAACATTAATTATAGAAATGAAAAAGAATATAATGAATTCTTATTAGAATTACAGAATAAACTCAAAAGTCTTCAAATTAATATGTTAAAATTTGATCCTAAAAATATAGATCATATTGAAGATGTAGAAAAAATATTTTTAGATCTTCAAGATAACAGTAATGATTTATATAAAATAAAGTATAAAGACTTTAATAGTGATATAAAATATAGACAAGGTTTAAATACCAGTGTAGGAGGATCAGGAAGGCATTATTATCCTAGGCCTACTCCTCCTGATATATTATTTGAGGAAACTCCTCAACATGATCAAAGATTTTTTCAAGGTAGTGAACTTTACTGCTGGGAAATTGATGGTAAATCTGATTTTCTTATCATGAATACTATTCATGAAATGATGATATATGCTACTGCCTGTAAAAACAGGAATAATGATGATAAAAAATGTGCTCTTATGATTATATCAGGATTCACAGGAATATTAAGAGGTTGGTGGGATAATTATCTAAATGAGTCCCAAAGAAATGAAGTTCTTAATGCGGTAAAAACTGAAGTAGATCAGAATAATCAACCTATTGTGGTTTCTGATGCTGTCTATACTCTTGTGCATGCTATTATATTCCATTTTATGGGAGCAGTCTCTAATAATGATGAGAGTCAAAGATATATGTTGCAAAATCTAAAGTGCTTATCTTTAGCACATTTTAGATGGTATAATGATGTTTTCTTATCTAAAGTTTTGATGAGAAATGATGCTAATTCTTTTTATTGGAAGGCTAAATATGTTGATGGCCTACCAAAGTTATTTGCTGAAAGAGTTCGCAACTCTTTGCGGGGTATAAATGGAGATATTGATTACAATGAATATACTTATGGTCAATTAAAATCTGCTATTATAACTGAAGGATTAAATCTTTGTAATGATTTAAAATTACAAAAACAATTAAAGAAACAAAACTTGAATAATAGAAAAGAATTAGGAGAGTTTTGTGATCAATTTGCTGTTAATGATCCTAAGATAAATTATCCTTCAAAATCTCATAAAAGAGATAAAAAAGATAAAAAGATTTATAGAAAATCTAAGAAAAAGAAGGAAAAAAGAAAGGATGACTATTATAGAAAATCTAGTCATAAGAAGGATAAAACCTCTACTTCTAAAAAAAGTAAGAAAAGACATGTTAAATGTTTTACATGTGGAAAGTCAGGACATTATGCAAATAGATGCAAAATGAATAAAAAGATTAATAATCTTGAAATAGAAGAAGATTTAAAATCTAAGATATTAAATTTAATTAATGAAAGTTCTTCAGAATCTGAATCTGAACCAGAG
>BRYE01000018.1:202500-207500 GCA_030159115.1 Actinidia arguta var. hypoleuca | reverse complement strand
GAAATTGATATTATCAAACAAAGAAATAATTTTCTTTGGCATAGTAGCTATAGTTCGAATAACCAACATTATAAGGATATAAAAGAGATTTGTGAAAATAATGACAAAATTAAAGCTTTAAAAGCTAAAATTTCTAAGTTATATATAACTTATTCCCAGTAAATTTTATTATGATTGATAGTAAAATCCAAAAGAAAATTAATATTTTATTATCTAAAATTGATAATTTAGAACAAAGAAATAATTTTCTTTGGGATAAACCAGGAGAAGGATATCTTCAATTTTGTAAAGATTTATATGAAATTGAAGATAATGAAGAAAAAATAATTGATTTAAAAAATCAAATTTCAAGGTTATATATAACCTATTCAAAATAATTTTCAATGATTTCTAATAAGAATATTAAAGTTCTTAATAAACAAATTAAGCATATGGAATCTATGGATAATGCCATTAAATGGGAAGAGGTTTCTATTAAAAGAGGTAATAATAAACCTTCTACTCATCATCTCGAAAAATTATATTTTCAATTATGGAAAGATAGATCTTTAAGAAAAGTTAGAAAGTTACTTATCACTCAAGAAAGTAACAAAAGTATATCCTCTGTATATGAGGATCATTATCACTAATTATGATCTGTGATAAAGACAGAAGAAAAATAAATAAAATTTTAAAAGAGATTAAATCTCTTGAAGGTAAATTTCTTGTTTTTAGCAACATAGATATTTCTGATAGTTGCTTTACAGATGATGTATTCATTAATGAATTCAAGCAAATGTGTTCTATTCGTTCACAAATACAAGATCTTAAAGATCAATTAGCCAGATTATATGTTATTCATGCCTGATATATTAATCAGTGTATTTCTGTATATTATGCAGAATATGGCTTCCTCTAATAGAGGACGAGGATCAACCTCTTATAGAGGTGGAACCAGAGGTGGTAGAGGCAGGGGAAGATTATATCTTCCAGAAACTAACAGTTATACTGATAGTGAAGGCTTCACTATGGTGGGGAAAAAAGGAGGTCATATTGGACCATCCTCTTCTAGTGGAGATAAAGCTCCGCAATCTATGGCTGATATAGTGGCCAAAGATGAAATGACAGATTATATCTGTAAACATCAATCTATTCATGTTTGTCATATTGAAAAAGAAGATTATCATCTTCTGGACGATCCATTACAGATCAGAAAGGCTTATTTGCATCCTTTCCAGATACCTACCTTATCAGGTAAACCAAGGGGATATTTTGAGACAATTCTCCACCTCTCGGATAGTATGACTATTACGCATACAAGAGAAAATTCTAAAGATAATAATAGTGCTATTATCTATAGCAAAGTTATTATCAGAAAAATTGTAAAGCCAGCATCTTGGGGTTTGGATCTTACCTCTGCCAAGACTGTTAAACTTGGAGATAATTCCTATAATTATAATTATTGGGATTATCAAATGGGTTTTCATCATTTGTTTTCTTATCAGAATCCAAAAAATAAACATACTTGGTTTATTAAACTTTGCCCCCAAATATTGAAGATGGGGACATCCTTACCCATGTGGTTTTTGGATTGGTGGACCATATATGGACCAGTTAAAGGAATTCTTCCTTCGAATATTGTCGAAGCAATGAATAGATGGGAAAAATGGCATCCTCTTATTAGAGGAAAAGAAGATCTTTGGGAAGAATATAGTCTCATCCTTTTATTTATAGAATATGGTATTCCATGGATATTAAAATGGGACTTCTGTATTGAGAAGGATCGTGAATTAAAAGGATATTCTCTTAAAAGAGAATTTTGGACTAGATGGTGGAATAATTTCCCCAAGAAAGATATTGAAGATCTGTATAATCAGATAAACAAGAAGGCTGATGAGTATTTCTCACAATACCAAGTTGACAAAGAGGAAGTCTCTTCTTTCCTCACAAAATCTTCTTTAAATCCATTTGATCTTTTAAAGAACCAGATTAAATCAGAACAACCAGATATTTCTGAGTATGAGTTAATGAAGAAATGTATGTTTTTCTTCAAAGACCAATTTGCCCAGAACTTTATCAAGGAGGATTCATCTATGGGATCTGCTGGTAAGGAAGATATTGATTCAGAAGGAGACATTCTCGCAGGGGAATCTCAGGACCCTGATGATGAAGAATTTAATCATGATGATGCTGAATATGCAGAATTATCTCGATTCTGGAATTCAATTAATGAAGACAGAAGACGTCGATCACGCGTCAAACCATAATTACAGCTTTTATAAAGTTTTTTGTAATCTTGTGTCGGTGGAATATATTCCACATGGGATGTTTGTGTTGGCAGAATTATTACTGCCTCTTTTACTGTTTTCTTTTCTTTTTCTTTATGTAAAGAAAGCAATCAATTGATCGATGGGGCCCAATGAGCACCCGGATTGATTCCTTTCTCTCTATATAAGGGAGTCCCTCCCCATATGTGAGGGCAGAACGAGCTTGGCATCTCTCTCTCTCTCTCTCTTTCTCTTGTAATATTTTTCTTCTTCTTCAATAAAAGTTTGTTTTCATACATTGGAGTTTCCGCTTAAAATTGGTATCAGAGCCATTGTAGGATCGCAATGATAGTCGGCTAACGCCTTCTGTTAGCCATAACAGGTACCTCTCTGAGGGAAATATAAATTTATGCATATTGGGTTGGTTCAAATAGCTTTTAAACCATTAACTTTATTAGGTTTAAATGCATGTATACAAGCAACTTTAAGAGATGCTAGATGTTTGAGCTGGACTCCATCCATAATGGGTGCTGTTGAGACTAGTTTAAGTCACGGTCCAGTATATTTTAATGTTTATCCTAATTTAACTTTGTCTTTAACTGATAGACATATATGTGAATCTGTTCAGTTAAAACTATTAACTAAAGGATATGATTTCCTACCAGGAGCAGAAACTGTAGCTGTTATTTACAGAGTGTATTTTAAATTAATGAATACATTAACTCCTAATATTAAACAAGTTGGAAATCAATTAGGATATACTACTCTGATAGAGTCAAATATGTTAAACACATCTTTTACAGCAACTAATAAGTTGATAAAATGGGAAAATATTGATTTTCCAGAAAGATGGACTATTCAGAGGGCTATACCTCCTAAACCTATTATACATAGGGATATTGAATCAATAGTTGAAAATATTGATGGCGAGGTTTTCCTTAATTTTAGGAAAAATTTGCCTAAATTAAATAGAAGTTATTCTATTAATAATATAGAAATACCTTATAAGGTTTCAATTCCTTCATCTAGTGCTAGACCATCTACGGCTAGTAATGTATCAGAAAGTGATATGGATGATAATATATCTTTAGAAGGTATTAGGATATCTCCTAATAAAATTCCCCATGGAGTTTACAAAGAGCAGAATATTCCTTCTGCTAGTGAAATAAATTTTCAAATATGATTAATTCTCTTTTTGATATTGATGGTTCAGACCATCATTTATTAGTAGATTATTGTAAAGATATTCTTAGACAACCTAAGTATTCAGGTTTTTTAAGAATGTATAAAAATTTTAATAAGGAATTTATTAAAAAAATGAAAGATGAATATTATTTACATCTCCAAACTATTAGGAAAGTTATACCTTTTCCTGAATGGTTTATAAAAAAACATTATGGTCAGTATCACTTTGACTTTTTGGAACAACATGGATATTCCAATGATAATATTAATAGTGTCTGTGTATTAACTGATTTTGAATGTGAATGGAAATTGATTGGAGGAAAAACTCTTACATCAGTTTATCCACCTTCCAATTTCACTCTTGAATATGGTCAGAATTCACAAGGTAATGAATATACCATTGAAGCTAGTGCTTTTAAGCTTCCAGTGGGTAATTTTGAATCTATTATAAAACAAAATAACTGGACTAATGTTAATGTTCAGATTATAGGGAAACAACTTTCAAGAGTTGAAGAAAATATTGTTTCTGTACAAAATAAAATAGATAAAATGACTCCTATATTTAAAAAAGAAGAAGTCATAGAAAAATCTAAAGAAGTTAAAAGATTAGAACCTGTCTGTGTTAAACCACCTATCAAGGTTGATAACATTAATTATAGAAATGAAAAAGAATATAATGAATTCTTATTAGAATTACAGAATAAACTCAAAAGTCTTCAAATTAATATGTTAAAATTTGATCCTAAAAATATAGATCATATTGAAGATGTAGAAAAAATATTTTTAGATCTTCAAGATAACAGTAATGATTTATATAAAATAAAGTATAAAGACTTTAATAGTGATATAAAATATAGACAAGGTTTAAATACCAGTGTAGGAGGATCAGGAAGGCATTATTATCCTAGGCCTACTCCTCCTGATATATTATTTGAGGAAACTCCTCAACATGATCAAAGATTTTTTCAAGGTAGTGAACTTTACTGCTGGGAAATTGATGGTAAATCTGATTTTCTTATCATGAATACTATTCATGAAATGATGATATATGCTACTGCCTGTAAAAACAGGAATAATGATGATAAAAAATGTGCTCTTATGATTATATCAGGATTCACAGGAATATTAAGAGGTTGGTGGGATAATTATCTAAATGAGTCCCAAAGAAATGAAGTTCTTAATGCGGTAAAAACTGAAGTAGATCAGAATAATCAACCTATTGTGGTTTCTGATGCTGTCTATACTCTTGTGCATGCTATTATATTCCATTTTATGGGAGCAGTCTCTAATAATGATGAGAGTCAAAGATATATGTTGCAAAATCTAAAGTGCTTATCTTTAGCACATTTTAGATGGTATAATGATGTTTTCTTATCTAAAGTTTTGATGAGAAATGATGCTAATTCTTTTTATTGGAAGGCTAAATATGTTGATGGCCTACCAAAGTTATTTGCTGAAAGAGTTCGCAACTCTTTGCGGGGTATAAATGGAGATATTGATTACAATGAATATACTTATGGTCAATTAAAATCTGCTATTATAACTGAAGGATTAAATCTTTGTAATGAT
>BRYE01000018.1:167500-197500 GCA_030159115.1 Actinidia arguta var. hypoleuca | reverse complement strand
CCCACGGAATTGCAGTCGATGACAATCTCAATGATCGAAAACTTGTGGAGAAATTGCTCAAGAAGTCCTCGTGCAAAGGTACTAATCTCTCTCGCGCGCGGGTTACTTTGTGCAAATGGGTTTTGATTGCTCTGTAATTTTTGCTGATGTGTTAATAGGGTTTCTCTCTCTCCATTTAAAAAAAACGTACAATAAAACTATTTTAAAAAAAAAATTTATTTTTTTTTCTTTTACAAATAAACTTATTTCTCAGAAAATAAAAAAAATTCAGAAAATAAAATAAAAGCAGTTTTTCAGAAAATAAAATAAAATAAAAACAGTTTTCCAGAAATTTGTTTGGACAAAACTTTTTCGCCAAGCAAAAAAAAACAAAATATTACCGTTGGTACACGTGCAATGCAGATACGCTTGAACAGCCGAATCTTCCAACTTTCCAAAAAAATCGTACGCAACCGCAATATGGACACCCCTTCTCTCTCTCTCTCTCCTCTGCTTTAAAACCGCCCTCTCTCTCCCTGTACACATTCGCCTCCCATTTCTCTCTTTCTCCCTCTCTCAGTGTACGCATTCGCTCCCCATTTCTCTCTCTCTCTCTCTCTCTCTCTCTCTCTCTCTCTCTGTGTACGCATTCGCTCTGCCAAAGAAGTTATTTGCCCTAATTCTGCATCTGTATGTAAATCTCTCTCTTCCCAATCTTCTTTTCTTCTTCTTTAATTTTACTTCGAACAATTCTCACTATTTTTTTATCCAAACATAACTTTCAGAAAATGCGAGTTCTGAATCCTGGGATTTTTCTTTATTAATTTTTTTTGGTAGTCATTCATTGATTTTCTCAGCAATCAACAGAGTTAGCGTTCTCAGAAAAAAAAACACACACTCTCTCCAATCTGTCTATTATTTTCTTTTTCTTTAATTTAAATTCGAACAATTCTAGCGTTCAGTTTGGTTGCTTAGAAAACAGAGCTTTAAGGAAGGATGCAGCTTCTTGAATCTTGGGTTTTTTTCTTTTTTTTTTTGGTTTTACTCTTCTTGCATTGATTTTCTTAGCAACCAAACCGAATGGTTCAGTTTGGTTCCTCAAAAAACACAATTAAAGGAAAAGATGCGATTTCTTGAATCTTGTTTTTCTTTTTGTTTTACTCTTCTTTCATTGATTTTCTTAACAACCAAACAGAGTTAGGTTCAGTTTGGTTGCTAAGAAAACACAGTTTAAGAAAAAGATGCGATTTCTTGAATCTTGGGTTTTTTCTTGAGTCTTTTTTTGTTTTACTTTTCTTTTAATGATTTTCTCATTAATCAAACAGAGGATAAAGGCTGTTCTGTTTTGTTTTGTTCTTTTTGGTGAAAAGTTAGGAAAAAGAAAATCTGATAAATGATATCCATGATTCACTCCTCCTAAAGTTAGGAACCATTGGCTGGATTCACTCCTCCAAAAGTAAATAATTCATTGTGTGCAGAATGACCTGAAAAGATTGAATGATTCTCGAACATTTTGAACTTAGCGAGGCTGTTCTTTGGGGTTCACAATGAATTTAGTTCTTTGGTTGTTTACTTTCCTTTTTGTTTGATTGCTTATTTTGTATATCTATATACTGATTCATTTCAAGTGTTGTCTTGTCTCAATGTTCTTGTTTTTTACATTTGTTTGTTCACAAGTCTCTGATCCATTTGTTAACTACAAGTCTACAAATTTGTGGTCTCTTACATTACAATCTCTCATTTCGCTGTTCTCCAACCTGGTATGTTTCCAGATCTCTTTTATCTCTTTTTACTCTCATTTTAGGTTGCCTCAATAGACTGTTGATTTACCATCTGGGTTTTCTAAATTCAGTTTAGAAGTTGATGGATTAGTCTTACTTTCTGAAATTTTCAAGCCTTTAGTTAGATAATATGATATCAAAACTGTTGTTTCCTTCTACAACTTATTGGCTTATTTCTTTAATGGGCAGGGAATTGATCAAGTCTACAAGATTACTCATCAGATTGGACTACCTTTCCTAAAGTGAGGAATATTTCTATTTCTCTAAAAAATATGCTGTGTTGTTCAGAGATAAACGATTTTTTTTTTTTATACCGGACAAACACTCAAATCTTGAATTGAAGCCATGGGACTTTGGTACTCAACCGGATGATTATTTCCATTGTTTGATACTGGCAATGAACCCCACAGCATGTCCAACTTGAGTAATAGATATTGTCTTCAAAGTGTTGTTAATCCTCTTTTCTTGATGTTTTTAGACCTGGTCTTATCTCAACTAATTCAAATTTTCTAATATCTGGAGGGGCAGATACTGATACAAACATTGCATGTACATGTGGTGAGATGTGCGTATTTCTAGAGAGTCAGAGAGCGAGAGAAGATATGCGTGGGGAGTGCATCAAATTGAGATAACCCAAAAGGATCACGAAATATATGTGATTACACCTTTGAGTTTATATTCTGATTCAACCCCTTCTAAATACCCTCACCCACAATCTCTTATTTGCTTTTGGGTTTTGATTTTTTGGTTCAGATTTTCTCGGACATGTTTGGGAGGTGAGAAAATCTCATGAATTTTGCTTCTTATCCACAACGAAGGGAATGTTGATGATGGGAACGAACCCCATGTGCTTGCAGTCGATGACAATCTCATTGATCGAAAACTTGATGCGAAATTGTTCAAGAACTCCTCGTGCAAAGGTACTAATCTCTCTCTCAAGGGTTACTTTGTACAAATGGATTTTGATTGTTTTGTAATTTTCGTGCTAGCAGGTTTTCTTTGAAAACAGAAAAATAGTACACAATCTATTTTTTTTAAATAAAATATTTTTTTTCTTTTACAAATAAAAACAGTTTTCTCAATAAATAAATAAAAGCAGTTTTGCAGAAATTTATTTGGGCAAAACTTTTTTCCCAATGCGGCGGCTTCTCGAATCTTCGGTTTTTACTTTACTTTTTTTTCCCCTCTTCTTTTATTGATTTTCTTATCAACCAAACCTTTGGTTGCTTAGAAAACACAGTTAAAGGAAAATATACGATTTCTTGAATCTTGTTTTTTTTTTCTTCTATCTTTTATGGGCAGGGAATTGATCAAGTCTACAAGATTACTCATCAGATTGGACTACCTTTCCTGAAGTGATGAATATTTCTATTTCACTAAAAGATATGCTGTGTTGTTAGGAGATAAACGAATGTTTTATTTATACAGGAGAAACACAAAATCTTGAATTGAAGCCATGGGACTTTGGTACTCAACCAAATGATTATTTCCTTTGTTTGACGCTGCAATGAACCCCAATATGTCCAACTTGGGTAATAAATATTGTCTTCAAAGTTTTGTTAATCCTCTTTTCTTGAAGTTTTTAGACCTGGTCTTTTCCCAACTAATTCAAATTTTCTGATATTTGAATCGTATCGTCCCAGCAAATATTTCACATAAGCTATCTAAAGGTGCAAGAAAGGTGAGTTTGTAGGAATTCAGAAAAATCTTTCTGTTGCATGTGATATTCAATGATGGCTATTTTATAATTTGAATTTTCAGAGTTGAGTTGAGAAGCTCATAGTCCATGGAGAAGATGATCAGGAGCTTGTTAAACCCCTTTCTTTTATCTATTTTTTGGTGGTTAAGGAAGTTGCCTATATTAGGGACCATGGTTACTTCTTTTTGGAATTTTCTACAATAATGTTTTTGATGATTCATGTTAGTTGGTTAGTATTTTTGCCTCCTCTGTATCTATATCTATTTGTATCTATCTGCATATAATTTCCATTGGCATGTTTCTTTAAATTAGCAAGTTATTGAATTAATGTATCTTCAAATCTTATTTGCTCTCTTGATCAGAGTGGATTTAAAAAATGACATATATTAAACAATAATTACCCCAACATAGGGAACCAAAACTAAATCAAAATAAGGTGGCGTGTCAATGAGAAATGTCGCTATATACCGTCATCATTCAAACAGTAAAGGTAATTGATAGTTAATGGTTCCAGGTTTTGACGACACTTTTGAAAATGCCAACTAAAACTGTCACTTGGCATTTCAAAACGCCATCACCATTCACTTTCTTATGGAGCTCCGGCATTGAATACATATGGAGTCCTTTATAAATTTTTGTTGGCAGTAACAATGTTATAACTAGGATATTATTCGCAGTTAAAATGTTATGGTCCTGATTTTCAAAATTAATTCTAGATAAGGAATAATAGTACCTATGTGCTTATGAAGTAACAGGTATATATTTACCTTAATATCCATACATTTTAGCTACAGCACCTTAATATCCATACATTTTAGCTACAACAATGTTTTTTACCCATGTTCTTGTCATTATCACAATACAATTAATGTCTGCATGTTGTCGTGCTGGTTTTGATTTATTTATCATTCTTATAATTGGTTTGTGTACTAAAATTTAAGAATATTTCCTCAATGGTGCAGGTCTTTCATTGATACAAATGATACTTTTCACCTTTCCAAACTGAAGTTGAAGCTACGAGTGTATTATGACCTTTATCTATCAAAAGGTAATTATCCTCTATTTCTATTTGCGCTTTCTATAAGATATGTTATGCAACAACTTATTAATGAGCCCAGAAAAGAAAATTGTTCCTGTACTAGTTTACTTACAAGAAAAAAGGAACCTGTTTCTTTGTAATCTTCAAGTCTTTCAAATGTTCAGTTTCTTTAGGTTTAATACTCTCTCTCCTTGGGGTATTTTGTGGTAATTATCTAGGCATTCTGGTAGTGTTTGCGGGTCCCTGAACATTTTGTGCTAGACCACTACATCGTTAATATTTTTTTTTGGATAAGTACTACATTGTTGATGACATACCTATATGAATAAGAAGATAGTCAGTCAAACAACTAGGGGATAATCATGTCATCAAGGACAACTTCAAGTTTTTTGTCGACTGTACTTGTGTATACTCTCACTCTCTGCTTCAAGTTTTTTTAAGTTAAAGTGCTTGTCTCCATGTTTTCCATGTCACACTGTCAAACATATCATAAAACATAAGTTGTATGTAATCATAGCTTCGTTGTTCTCTCAAAATTTATTAGATGGATGCTGAAACTCGATATCATAATTCTGTCTTCTTGTTGTGTTCTTATACACACCCACCATCCCATTTTATTTATACAGATCTCCGATTTGGGAATAGGGATATCTGAAAAATATTGTCCACTTGAAAAAGTCAAAGTATAAAGGTTGTAAATTCCAAAACTATCACTTATAAATATAAATATATTTAAAAGTGGAAAATAAATGGGCAATATTGGGAACAATGCCTTTGGATTTGAATTCCAATGCATTAGTCGCATGCTCCTTAAAAAGTTAGAACTTCAAAGGGACACAATTTGGGATCAAGGGAGCAATTTTTTATGTCTTCAGTTAGTTTATGTAATAGAACTATATTTTCTATGGCCATTTATTGTGTTTATACAATCTTTACAGTGCCTGCGTGTTAGCCTACCAGAACGATCAAAATTCTCTGGAGGTGAAATTCAAATGTTCATGTCTATAGATGCTGATAGAATTGTTAACTTGTTTAACAATTTTCATGAATGTGGAGGTTATAATTTACTTCTTTTATGCATTTTAGACCACATATATAGGCATCTTACTCTCTATAAGTTATTTAAATTGTTTTTCTTCTTTTTTGAGTAGTTTTTCTATATGTCCAATTTGCTGTTTTAGGGGCAAAGAGTAGGTAGGGTTTGGCCCCTTTTGCATGTTTTGTTATTGGATCCATGACTTCCACTGTGTTTGCTCATGGATTCTCAACTTTTTATCAATGATAATTACACGAAGTACTGGAAGATAATCACTTGCCCTTTCAACATGCTTAAGACTGTAGATGGCTTTTTTTTCTCTTTAACCCATTGTATCCTAAGCAATACTACTACGAAGCTATCTAGAATAACTACAGCATGCTTTTTTAACAATCACTTAAGAAGTTAATATAGATGCTGAGTTCCTTTCAAGCTTGATTAGTTGATGTAGATTCCAAACTATGTTTGGTGCGCATGTATTATTAATATATGAAAATTTTATATTCGTTTCAGCCATTGGGAAGAGCTGCATTGTGTAAAACATTTAATAATTCTCCCCTAGTGATGGCTAGCATGTTTGGAACTTGTTACTACTGTAGCATTACCTTTTTGACCATTCTAAAACTTATAATAAGCCAACATCATTCATATTAAAAAAAATCATAAAAGAAATATATTTTCTTGAGTTTTTATGAAGAGGCTTATAATTTAATTTTCCTATGTCATTGTTTTCGTAAAGAGACTTGTACAATGAAAATGTGCGAAAATGCAAGCATCATCTTGTTCTGTATTCATGTACAATTACTTTGCTACTGACTCATTTTTGGTTTGCTAGCCCAATCCTCAAAATCTGTGCATGTATTATGGAAATGAAAAACCATGTCTTGCCGTTTTCTTTGAGTTGCTATTTCAGGTTCAATTTTTATCCTATTTTTTTCCTTTTTGTTTTACCCTTTCTACCCTCGAATTTTATCATTGTTTATGTTCTTTAATCTATGCTTCAACCTGTGTTCGTGAACGATTGAGCGCCAAAAGGAGAAGAGAGAGGAAGGGGGAGGCCTAGAAGATGATAACAGCGACACCGTCAAGCTACTGCCTGAAAATGGAAGCTGCTTAACGACCTCCAGAAATCTCAGCCAGAAAACTAAAATCTCCCGCACCACAGTTCTAAATCAAACGAAATCACTGGTACCAATCCTGAAAATCTTCATTTGTTCTTCTCCAAAGGTACTTTCTCAAAACCTAGATTCCATAATTTCTCTATCAATTAGAGCTCCCTTACATAGTTGCGTGTATAATTACACCTATCATGCCCATTCATTTCTTTTAATTTCTTCCTTAAATTTAGTGCAACTCTGCATTATTTCTTTAGAAAATCCAGTTGAATCCTTTGTACAATGAGAACTTTGATTTTGTAGTTGAAGATGCATCAACCTAACACTTTGCAGTAAGAATTTCTAGTGAAACTATGTGGCAATATCATGATATACGGACGGGGCATTGCACGATCTTCAGCCCGATAAGGTAAAGGCTATGCGGTTGGAATTGGTCAAGGAGGACAATGAAGACAAATATTATTTAGGGTAAATTTTATTACCCTTCCTTAAAGTTTTTGATAAATACATGCACGATTCCTGTAGTTTCAAAAATATCACATACTTTCTTTACTTGTAAAACTAATGTCAAGATTTTCTTTTTGAGCTTATTTTTGTTCAAAATTAACAAACTTATCATTTGATTTAGGGTTTTCAATTTTTTTTTCTCAATGCATATAGATAAACACTTATTTTTTAAGAAAAAAATAATTGATAAATAGTTTATTTTCTAAGTATGTTTATATTAAGAGTACTTAAAAATTAAAAAAGTTAGATTATTTTTTTAAAAAAATAATGATAGCAAAATTTTATTTTTTAAGTATATTTTTATTTAAGAGTACTTAAAAATAAATTATTTAGATCAATTTTTTTAAAAAAAATACTTATTGATAAAAAATAAAAATAAAATATTTATAAATAAATGTGTTTTGAGAAAAAAAATTAGAAGTCCTAAATCTAAGAAAAGTTTGTTATATTTGTACAAAAGTAAGTTTTAGAGGAATCTTGATATTAATTTAAAAAATAATTAAGATTAGTGTTATTTTTTAATATCTATTGGTTCGGTTGATGGAAGGAGATTAACCAATGATTAGAATTATTATCGAATTAAATTTATTAAAATTAATTTATTATAAATAAAATTATAGAATTTAATTTGTACTTGCTGTCAAACTCTTAATTTTTTTATTTAATTATTTCAAAAATCTCAAAAAGCCTTGCCTTTTGTTAATACCACAAAAAGCCTTGCCTTTTGTTAATTATTTCAACCTCCTTATAAAAATACCTTCACCCACAACCTTTTCAACCTCCTTATAAAAATACCTTCACCCACAATATCTGTATTTGCTTTTGGGGTTTGATTTTTTGGTTCAGATTTTCTTAGACCTGTTTGGGAGGTGAGAAAATTCGTGGATTATGCTTCTTCTTCATTGTCAAAGGGTATGATTGATGGTGGGAACGAATCCCATGTGCTTGCAGTCGAAGACAATCTCATTGATCGAAAACTTGTGGAGAAATTGCTCAAGAACTCCTGGTGCAAAGGTAATCTCTGCTCTGCTCTGCTCTAAACGCTCTCTCTCCCTGTACGCATTCGCCTCTCTCTCTCTCTCTCTCTCTCTAAATCAGTACACATTCTCTCGTTGTCTTTGTCTCTGTCTCTGTACGCATTCGCTCTTGGAAGAAGTTATTTGCCCTAATTCTGCATCTGTATGTAAATCTCTCTCTTCCCAATCTTCTTATCTTCTTCTTTAATCTGACATCGAACAATTCTCACTATTCTTTTTATCCTAACAGAACTTTCAGAAAAAAAGATGCGAGTTCTGAATCCTGGGGTTTTTCTTTATTAATTTTTTTTTAGGTTCTACTCTTTCATTGATTGTCTGAGCAATCAACCACAGTTAGCGTTCTCAGAAAAAATACACCCTCTCTTTCTCTTATTTTCTTTTCCTTCAATTTAAAATCGAACAATTCTAGCATTCAGTTTGGTTGCTCAGAAAACAGTGCTCCAAGGAAGCGATGAGGCTTCTAGAATCTTTGTTTTTTTCTTTAGTTCTTTTTTGGTTTTACTCTTCTTTGATTGATTTTCTTAGCAACCTAACAGAATTAGATTCAGTTTGGTTGCTCAGAAAACACAGTTAAGGAAAATGTGCGATTTCTTGAATCTTGTTTTTCTTTTTTCTTTTACTCTTCTTTGATTGATTTTCTTAGCAACCAAACAGAGTTAGGTTCAGTTTGGTTGCTCAGAAAACACAATTTAAGGAGACGATGCAATTTCTTGAATCTTGGGTTTTTTCTTGGGTCATTTATTTTTGCGACTTCACAACAAAAATATTCGCCCACCACCAGCCGCCACCTTCCACCTCAACAGTGTCTCTCTCTCTCTCTCTCTCTCTCTCTCTCTCTCTCTCTTAATCTGACAACAGAAACTGGAAAAACAGTACAATTAAACCATTTTTTTAAAGAAATAAAACAATTTGTTTCTTTTACAAATAAACCTGCTTCTCAGAAAATAAAATAAAAGCAGTTTTTCATAAGAAAAAAAACAGTTTTGCAGAAATTTGATTTTCCTTACTTGAATCTTGTTTTCATTTTTCTCTCTCTCTCTCTCTCTCCTCTGCTTTTCCTTACTTGAATCTTGTTTTTCATTTTTCTTTTACTCTTCTTTCATTGATTTTCTTAGCAACGAAACAGAGTTAGGTTCAATCCAGTGCTCAGAAAACACAATGTAAGAAAAGATGCGATTTCTTGAATTTTGGGTTTTCTCTTGATTCATTTTTTTTTGTTTTACCTTTCTTTTAATGATTTTCTCAGCTATCAAATTTAGGAAAAAGAAAAGGAATTCAAATATCATGACACGGATTTTGTTTATTTGGACTCGATAAAACTTGTCGCGTTAGGCCGTAATCTTCTCAATTTATTGTTGGGCCATATTCTTCTCAATTTGTCTGGATTCACTTCTCCAAAAGTAAATAATTCATAGTGTGCAGAATGACATGAAAAGATTGAGTGATACTCGAACATTTTGAACTTAGCGAGGCAGCTCTTTGGGGTTCACAATGAGTTTAGTTCTTTGGTTTTTTACTTTCCTTTTCGTTGATTACTTTATGTTGTATCTATATACTGATTCATTTCAAGTGTTGTCCCTTTTTTTTTATATTTGTTTGTTCACAAGCCTCTGTTAAGTTGCTGATCCATTTGTTAACTACGAGTCTACGAATTTGTGATCTCTTACATTACAATCTCTCATTTGGATGTTCCCCAATCTGGTATGTTTCCAGATCTCTTTTATCTCTTTTTACTCTCTCACTCTAGGTTGCCTCGGTAGACTGTTGATTTACCATCTAGGTTTTCTAATATTCAGTTGAGAAGTTGATGGATTAGTCTTACTTTCTGAAATTTTCAAGCCTTTAATTAGATAATATGATATCAAAAACGTTGTGTCCTACAACTTACTGGCTCATTTCTTTTATGGCCAGGGAATTGATCAAGTCTACAAGATTACTCATTAGATTGGACTACCTTTCCTGAAGTGAGAAATGTTTCTATTTCACTACAAGATATGCTATGTTGTTCAAAGATAAATGAATGATTTTTTTATACAGGACAAACACCAAATCTTGAATTGAAGTCATGGGACTTTGGTACTCAACCAGATGATTATTTCCTTTGTTTGATACTGCCAATGAACCCCAGTATGTCTAACTTGGGTAATAAATATTGTCTTCAAAGTTTTGTTAATCCTCTTTTCTTGATGTTTTTAGACCTGGTCTTTTCCCAACTAATTCAATTTTTCTGATATCTGAAATCCCTCTTGCAGCAAGAAAGATGAGTTTGTAGGAATTCAGAAAAATGCTTCTGTAACATGTGATATTCAATGATGGCTATTTTATAATATGAATTTTCGGAGTTGAGTTGAGACGCTTGTGGTCCATGGAGAAGATGATCAGCGGCTTGTTAAACCTCTTTTTTTTATCTTGTTTTTGTTGGTTAAGGAAGTTGCCTATATTAGGGACCATTGTCACTTCTTTTAGGATTTTCTGCAATAATGTTTTTGATGATTAATGTTAGTTAATTAGTATTTTTGCCTCCTCTGTATCTATCTGCATCTATCTGCATATAATTTCCATTGGCATGTTTATATAAATTAGCAAGTTATTGAATTAATGTATCTTCAAATCTTATTTGCTCTCATGATCAGAGTGGATTTAAAAAATAACATATATTAAACAATAACTACCCCAAGATAGGGAAATAAAGCTAAATCAAAATAAGTAGACAACCACACGAGTTAAATAATTCTAGTGCCTTATTCTTGTCATTGCGTATTTTTAATTTTAATATTCTACTATTGCCTTTTTTTTATTATCTACTATTTGGTCTTTTATTGTAGTGTTTTTTAGTGGTCATTGATGGTGTGGCTGATTCTTTTATGATGAACAAATACACGAGGAAGATGCATGAGAGCACAAGCGAATGAAAAAAAGAGGAGAGTAGGAGAGAAATTGTGGTAGAAAATAAAAAGTGGAAAGCTACAAAGCTCATGTTTTTGTTATTGTATATAATGCCCATGACAATTGACATAAATTATATAATATAGGAATATAATTCACTATATTTTAAACTTTCGACTATGTAAGTTACAATGAATCTATGGCTATGTTTTTGTTAGAACCAAAACATCAATATTCTACTGGACTATTCTTCAACTAATCTGGGATTTTGTTTTATAGAATCAGTGACCAAATTATGAAGATACACATTTCAGAAAAGGTTTTTCTGCTTCTTATACCAGTTCCTCTTACTGACTTGGATTATATAAGTTAGCTTGTTTCAAGTCCAGAAGCCAGTCTTATAACTGCCCTAAATGTTAGGTATGACTGCAATTTATCTCTGTAGTTCATTTAATATAGATCTTTCACGTCATTTCAAAGATGGGGCAAATTTCGTTTATTAATTTGTAGATTTTTCATGCTACAATTTAAATAATCACTTATTTTAGTTTTTTTTCTGCTTATTTGACAAAAAAAGTGAGAGCTATTTAAACTGCATATTGTAGTGTTTTTTAGTGGTCATTGATGGTGTGGCTCATTCTTTTCTGGAAAAAAATTGCAGCTGTTTCTTTTATGATGAACAAATACACGAGGAAGATGCATGAGAGCACAAGAGAAAGGAAAAACAGAGTAGGAGAGATATTGTGGTAGAAAAGAAAAAGAGGAAAGCTACAAAGCTCCTGTTTCTGTTATTGTATATAATGCACATGACAATTGACATTTATTATATAATCTAGGAATATAGTTCACTATTTCAGAAACTTTCGACTATGTAAGTTACATGAACCTATGGCTATATTTTTGTTAGAACCAAAACATCAATATTCTACTGGACTATTCTTCAACTAATCTGGGCTTTTTGTTTTATAGAATCAGTGACCAAATTATGAAGATACACATTTCCGAGAAGGTTTTTCTGCTTCTTATACCAGCTCTTGGAGCAAGGTTGGCATTTTCTGACATGGTTTTGCTTTTGAAGGAAGTACTGAAAGGTTACAGTAGTCCATATCATCTGTGGCTTTTTAGGAGTTCTCACTTCTTGATGTGGGTAAGCTTTTTAAAAAACTTACATTACCATAAAATTTGTAAATTATCGCATCTTTTTTATATTCTAAGATGTTGCTTCTGGTTTCTTTGTAGCTCAATGGCTTTTTAGGAGTTCTCAATTCTTGATGTGGGCAACCTTTTTAAAAGTACTACCCACACTGTAAAATTTGTAAATGATCGCATCTTTTTTATATTCTAAGATGTGCTTCTGTTTTCCCTGGTATCTCATGCTGTAGTTTACCATTCTACATATCTCAAATTGTGATAAAAGGCTTGTTACTTTATGCAATTTGATGGGTCATGAAACCATTATTGGGAATCCCTTTTCTGCTAATAGCTTTTAAACTTCACTGGAGGTGCAGTTTTTTTTCTTCTAAATTGCTCAAAGCAACATTTTTCCATTCCCTGGGGTCATCAAAGAATCTTCTATTAGGTAACAGAAATGGTACACCTCTTTACGTGTTCATTTATTGTGTTTCTTTTGAGCTTACCGTTACTTTCGGCATTAATAAGATTCTACTTAAAGTACATCATCTAACAAGTTATCGCTGTGTACTTGATAGTTATGCTACTTCCTTATGTTTGATGCACTTGAACATGGGATTATGTCCAAACATGAAGAACGTTCAGCATGTAAATCTTTAAGCTGCTCACATTCTACAACTTAAGCATTAAAGATCAGTTGGTTGTTCCAATAATCTACTAGGGGCTCTTTGGATGACACCCAGGTTTAGTTTTGTTTCAAGCGCGTAAGAGGAACTTTTCTAGGCACTCATGTTTTGATGGACAGTCTTGGTTTTATTGGAATGTTTTTTAAGTGATGTATAGTCATTATTGTCATCGTTGTTTGATTATATTCTTAACAACTTAAGATTATTGATTTTAAGTCCAATTCAGTCCCCTGCAACTAGAAACAAAGGTACTCTAATGCATGCAATGTCATTTTTCTTGATGTTTATATGCTTTGTTGGACTTCAGCTTATTTTAAAATGCTTTAGCCAAGTGTGAAACAAACCAATCTTAAGACATAGAACAATGTTAAGGTCTTCAATCAGTTCTATAGTAACAATTCCATAAAATCTGTTGACAAGAAGGCCTTCTAGGTCTTCTTTGATATTAATCATTTAGAACTCCTTGATAACTCTTCGTAATTAGACTCAGGCCTAGATGCTTATAATAAGAAATAGAAATCATTATTTTATTAAGGCTTTTCATTGAATAGGTTGAGGTTGCGAGTCATAGGATTCATTGCATCTCATAGGATTGTTAAATTTCATGTTCACTTTACTAGCAAAGTGCCTATCTCTTGGCAATTAACCTAAGACATGAAAGCCGAAGCAACCGCTGTGACCAACGGAGAAGAGGAAGAATAGGAGGAGGAGGTGAGCAGTCTCCGATGTTTTTGGGCAATATCCAATCCAATCCTTGAAGCATTTGGCAATGTCAAGACAATTAGTAACACCAACTCAAGGCGGGTAATTTTTATAATTAGACTAAAAAATGGATTCGTAATATTATAATTGTCCTGTTTGTTACCTTTAGCTTTTTTTTTTTTTTTTTTTTGGGTGGTGGTGGTTACTTTTGCTGCATTTATAGGTTATTTAAGAGAGCAGAATTTATTTTTGGTTTTGTTTATCATGGCACCACTAACTATATTCATGTCGATAAATTTGTTGAGTAGAACTTACCTGCTTGAGAGGTCTCGTGTTTGCCACATTTCAGATCCTTGAAGGAACTACCACTGCTTTTATCTTCTTTGTTCAGCACCACCCAAGGTACATTTGCTATGTTTTGTATTCAGTTGGACTTACTGTCGTCAAGCTTTTGATAAGACATTTAATATTGAAGATCTCGATGGTAAATCACAATATTTGATACGTACTTTCTATTTTCAGGTTTAGGAGAAGTATAAGTTTTGAAATCCTGAATCATTTCATTACTTAAAATTATTCCGACAGTGTGGGCTGAAGGGTGGACCACCCACAATGCCAAAGTTTTTGTCCCTTATCTTTCTTTATTGTTGTAATTATAACACTTTTGTTGGAATTTTTTAATTTGATGCTTCTTTGTTCTAAGGAGTACAAAGTTTGGTGCTCCATTTTCTTATAGACTTGTAGAAGACTTGGCATTTAGTTGCAAGGTTTATGCAGAATATTGGATCATTTGTTAATTATTACATGGTAAGTCATTTATTTTTTTTTAAATAAGTCATATGCGTGTGTATGTATGTGAAGAAAACTTGATCTTTCATTTTCTTCTAATTTTTGGATTTTTTTGTTTGTTTCTTAAAGCTAATCCACAATCTCATGTTGCGTTAAATCAGTCATACCTAATTTTAAATCCCTCATTTCTTTTTGTTGTTCGAAACAGTCTTTAACTTGTTTAATTATGTTTTTGCTTGCTGAGCTTTTGTTCCTATGGTTGATATAAGGAACATGTGCCATATGTGGATGGATGACGAAACAAAACTAAATTGTTCATAGGGCTCTCTCTCTATCCCTTGGATTTTTTTCCTACACTGCTTATGGTGTATCTAGCTTGCAACATATTTAGTATGTCTTGATGCATTGTGCCATTTGTATGCTACTTTGTGGAATATATTTTTTTTTCCTTTTTATTAACAAGGACATCCAAGTAAAAGTTTCAAAAAGATTCGTCTGCTCATTGTAGTGCAATGTTTTTCTTGGTAACTGGATAGAAGTCATTTCACGGATATATAGGTAGTGTTTTTTATTCGCCGTAATGCAGGCTGGAATGAAATGCTCATTCCCTTGGGATGCTCATTTCGACATTTGGTTAGCTAAAATAAGAAGGAATGTACATTTCAAATGAAGTCACCATTCACCAATTTAGATGAATGTCCGTTCCTTTTTTTTCTGTCAAGGAATATTTATTCCATTCCTTCCCCATTTTTAATTGACCAATGCCCCATAATTATTTACCCGATTCACAAACCACCACTGCAGCATCACAACCACCACTACCATACCACCACACTGCCACACCACTCCCACTCCCAACAGTCCACCACCTCCACACCACCACCAGGATCATAAACAATCAGTGATCATTACAAGTGGTGCATTAAAATTTTCATACAGCCAGTTTCATAATTCAGAACTAGTTGGCGAAGTTCTAAAGAAAAGTTTCTTGTTTTTACTTCTTCCTTTTTTCTATGTTATTTGTTCAACCATTTTTCTTGTCAAATGTATGGTATACACCACCTGCATGATCTTTCTATATTTTTTACTCTCAAAAGCAATAGATGTCTTTTCCACATTTACGTTTTAACCAATTGAGATCTGTCGCCTGTCGGTTTATGTATCCAATGCCTATTCATCTTTGCTTTAGTTAGCTATTCATTGTGTGCATTTCTCTGTTTTATGTGTGTGTGTTAAAGAGAGAAAGTAAGAAGGTACGAAACTTTTTGAGTATGGGTCTTCGAAGGGGAAATTTTTCCAAATCTGAGTTGGAATTTATTTAAAGAAAAATAAAGCTGTATTTTGGTCAGTTTTATGTAATATCGATTATAGTCCAGACATCATTCCAACATGACATAGGCATCAGAATGCAAATTGCACTCTTGGATGTTTGTCACCAAACACTGGAATGTGTCGGTTTATGTGTCCAATGCACTAATGGAATGTGAATGAATATTCCTATCTCATTGCACTTTGGACCATTCCAATTTCAATTCCATCCAGGGATGCAATGAACCAAACATCACCTAATGAATTAGTATGTCAACTTGATATTCCATTAGTGATACCCGGAGTTGTTGCTGGTCTTCACACATTTGTTGATAGGCCCTGTTGAAAAAGTTTCTAAAAACCAACATTCCTTTAATTCTTTAGTAATTTTATAATTCCAAACCTTTTTTTTTTGTTTTACAGTTTGCATTGCTAGAGATCTCTTCAGTGGACGATGATCTTGCAAACCTGAAGAACGAATTATCTAGCAGGACACTGGTATTTTCTACTCATCATTCATTTCCTAGAAGTGCTGTATTTCTTAGCGATAGCTTTATAGCTGATTTTTCCTCTGAATTCAGGAATCACTAGTCTATTTTGTTCTGTCATATTTAAGTAATCTTGATTAGTGTAATACCCTTTCAAAGAGATTTGACGAGGAATAGGACTGCTTCTTTGAAGTACTCATTCAAAATATGACCTGCAAGCAACAAAAGCTTGTGTTATTGTCTCATGTGCATGTGAATTTTGTATGCATTGGAGCTGCTTGTTAGCACTTAGATTATTAGCTGAATGAATAATTCGAGTAATGGTGTCCGGTAACAATTTTAAATAATCACTAATTTAGGGGGGGTTTCTGCTTATTTGACAAAAAAAAGTGAGACTTCTTTAAGCTACGATTTGTAGTTTTTTTTGAATGATTTGAAGCTCTTCAATTATTTGTGGTCAAAAGAGCTCATACTATTTTCACTTAATTTTTGGAAAGCGTTTAAAGAAAACCCTTGTAGAACTTTGAAGGACAAAACATATTTACAACTTTTTTTAAGTTTTTTAAGTTAGTAGTCTGAAAAATCATAATCTAAAAAGCTATATCAAATAGTCCTATCATACACTAAGATAAATTAATCTGGATTGAGAACCGTACAAACTAGAGGTAAAACTTTATCTTACTTCTATGTCGCTCAATTGATGATTTTTTATAATAATCTTTTGTGCATTTATTTAAGGGAAAATTTTTCGATGCCTTATTAAACCAAACTGCACGAAACATATTTACAACTTATTTTAAGTTTTTTAAGTTAATAGTCTGAAAAATCATAATCTAAAAAGCTATATCAAATAGTCCTATTGTACACTAAGATAAATTAATTTGGATTGAGAACCTTACAAACTAGAGGTAAAACTTTATCTTACTTCTGTGTTACCCAATTGATGATTTTGTATGATAATCTTCTGTGCGGTGGGTATGAATGAGAAGTTATACTGTGGGTTGGTTATTTGGTCTTCCATCTCATTCTCATACTGATCATAAATTAAGCAAATGCGCACACATGTACACACATATTAATGGGGACAATTTTAACTTTGGCGAGGCGAATGCATATAAAAAACACAGAATTTGTGACCTATACATGAAATACAATATCCATTTCAAATTGAAGGTGTCAAATCTATATAATTTGAAAATATTAGTAAAACAAATAAAAAACTTATTTTTCTGGAAACTTTGGGGTGGCGGTTGCCTCGGCCCGGTGCCCCCACCACCCACCACCCCGCCCTATGTCCATACGTGCACATATATCACGAGATTTAGTTGTTATCCTTCGTTGCAATTCCCTACAAGTGTATCAAGTAGACCAATGAAGCTCAACTGTCACTCCAAGGGGTTTACTGTTTTTGCTTGATATTCACAAGCACAGGATCAATATTCATCGGCACATGATCTTTTTACTTCTCGGCTCCAAGGTATCAAATCGGACGTTTCTTATTTGTTTTTTTTCTCTTCTTATTTCAAACAATCCTGCATCACGAGTGTCTACTGTCCATTGAAGTGTTGTTGTTTCATTGGTGTTTGCATGCATATGTTTGGGTAGGGTGCATTTCTTTTGTGAATCTGGGGCCAATTTGATCTTACACGTTCTTTTTTGCTGTCTAATATTTAGGGGCAGCTTTTGTCAACTTATTTTGGAAGGGGTAGTAACCTCAGAACCTCACTATTTGTCAGAAGTCTAGTAAATATAAAAGGGAACATGTTTTTTAGAGTGTTAAAGATGATTAATCTGTATAACAATCAATAATTGCAAAAGCTAACAGGATTATGAGTAGCGGGGTTGACAACCAGCTCGGAGTTTCTGTTTTATTGGCATCCAAAGTTGTTGTATGACAAATTATTATTTAGTAATTCTGTCAAAATGTATGCATACAAAACCTTTTAGTGACATTGGTCAATACTATTTGTTCTAAGTTGTTTTAAGGTTCCATTGGTTTTTAACCCTCTGTCCTACAATTAGAAAGATAAAGAAATGAGGGCCTACTTTACTAGGCCATTTGTGTCATTTAGAACTCTGTTGAAAAGTTGTCAACTTGGAAGGAAAGGGGGAAAAATGAGGAACTTGATTTACAAGGGCTTCGTGTCACCATTTATTCGTTCATAGTTAGTGGTCTTTGTTTAGTCTATTTTGAAGCTTATGAGTAACACTAATCCCTGCAGACAGTAAATGGCGAACTTTGCCCAAACTTATAGAGGATATTATCCAGACATCAATTAACACAGGCTCCACGTGGAGCACTAAGGTTAGCCCAAGGTATTCAAGCAGTTATTGGGGTAGGTAGTGAGTGGCTGGTCAAAGGTAACCCACACTTCAGTTTTTATTGTGGTATTTCATTGTAAAATCTACATTATTTTATGTTCATTTTTTTCCCCATTTTTTTGTTGGTTTTTCTAGTTTGTCATCTATTTGTAGAAAAGAAAAAGAATGCCTTGAATTGATCATTTTTCAAACAACGGTAATTACTGGGGAGATATTTTTGTATGCTTGCGCAATTGACATTTCACCTTGTAAGCACAGAAGTGTTGGGTGGTGTGGATCTGATAGTACCATGTGTCCCGTGGATCCAAATCTGTAGTGAGTTGGTAGGGCTTCCCGTAGGGCTGCGGTTCTGGGGCTGTGCACCCGAGGTGACTTTTATTAAGGGTATTATGTTATTTTCATAGACTTGTAACCCTAGCTATATAATGTAGCAATAGGGTAACTCCGATGTATTTTGTATTCTTCTTCATCTGAAATAACCCAGAACCATGGATACCCACACTGAGCACACCATATAAAATCTGGCGTTCTTGTGTGATTTTGCTTTTGACTCTACTTACTCTAGATTTCGTATCCCTTAGATCCTGTGCAAGATTTTTGCAAATTCCTACCAAGAAAGCTCATCCAATTTCTCAACAAATAACAGAGCACATCAATCTGTAGTTAATTTTCCTGAATTTGAAATTGTTGTTAGAAATTTTGAATAATGTCCTGACGATACTCATTGAGTAATTGGTCCTGACTTGATCATGCATTGTGTTATGATTACTGTTCTTATATTGTAAAAGAGTGGTTTCTAACTTTTAGATAATGGTGTTGGTCCATTTTTATAATTGGCATTCTCCTAATATAGTAATTCTTTCTTATACAGACGATACGGTGTAGATGGAGCTAATAATGACCTTTAATTTTATGTAGTCAACAAATTCATCCTTTGGATTACCAAATCAGATTCAGCTCGGGTTACTATCCCCATATTACCTCAGGAGATTGTTTGAACGCATGGGCGCTACATATATCAGGTAAGTTGAGTTCATTTCTTTTCTGGGTTTCTTTACAAATTACAATGTTAAATCTGTAATTGCAAACTAGTTGAAAATGTATGTCTGATACTTTGTTTTTGTTGTTGAATAAATTTTGGACTAATACTTCATTAATCTTTGATTTCCAGTTCATAGCATCAGCACCAACATTATTTCCCCACAATAATATCCATGAATTCCAGAATTGTTTTGAAAGAGCTCCAGCAGTTCTCTTAGAAGAGATTCGAAAATCCTGCGTGAGGAATTTGGGGGACCAATAGATAGTGTCTATGAGTATGTTGATCCGACACCGATTGCCTCAGCCTCAGCCTCAATAGCACAGGTTTATAGCTGCTTTTGCCTCCAAATTTTTCACTAATTTATGTTTAATGGTTCATGTGTGGAAACATGGTTTACTGAATAGGAATTGTAAATTGTGATCTCCAGGTTCATAGGGCAAGGCTTAGAGGCCCCCCAAGAGGATGTTATGATTAAGGTCTTAAAACCTGAAATAGAAGATGTATTAGTGGCAGATCTGTACTTTGTCTATGTTGTAGCTCGCATTTTAGAGTTTTTGAATCCTGATTTGAACCGTGCATTGCTGGTATGATGCGGATTTGTGCAACAAGTGATTAATATACTTGTCTTGGATAAAAAATTAATATAGATCTTTCAAGTCATTTCAAAGATGGGGCGAATTTCTTTTATTAATTTGTAGATTTTTCTTGCTACAATTTAATAACTAAAATGACAAAGTTAAAAGAGATCAGTTTCGCCAGAAAATTTATATGCCAAGTTGAGACCCTTTTTAAACACACAAACGTGAAAATATAGGAACTTTCAAATGTCTGTTCTACTGATTCTGGCCAGAACCCTTTCCATACCTGACTTTCACAATTTCTGGTATACACCAGTGATGGTGTATTACAGTATTAGAGTAGTATCATTTCATTTGATTCTTCCTGACTTACTTTCTTTCTTGATCATGAAATAATGGATTGAAGTGTTAACTTTTTATCAATAACTTTCACGTATTCAAATGATGGTGGCTTGCATTTTTTTGTTTGTTGTCATAATACATGCATTTCTTATAAGTAGGTTGGTATTGTCACAGATGAAAGGGAATCAATGCTTGAAGAAGTTGACTTTAATAAGGAGGCTGTGAATATTGAGTCCTTCAGGAGATATATAGAAGCCACGGGACTTTCGAGGCAGGCCACAGCTCCAGAAGTGTATAAGCAGTGCAGCACCCGACGAATTCTGACAATGGAATAGCTGTATGGAGTTTCTCTTACTGACTTGGATTATATAGCTTCGCTTGTTTCAAGTCCAGAAGCCAGTCTTATAACTGCCCTAAATGTTTGGTTTGACTGTAATTTATCTCTGTAGTTCATGTACTTGCAACTTTTGATGAAGGTTAGATCTGGTATCTAATCTTGAGATTTCAATTACTTTCTGTGAAATTTTTGCAGGTTTGGTAGTTTGCTTGCCTGTGAAACCTTCCATGCAGATGTACATGCAAGCAATTTGTGGCTGTTACAGGACGGTCGTATTGGGTTTCTTGACTTTGATACGTGAATTGTTAACATTTTACATTGAGTTAATTTGTGGTGTAGTTAGCTTTGATCCTTTTTCTGTTTCCATAAAATTCATGTTCTACCTTTTGATGAATTCATCAGTTATGAAACTCGATGTAGTTCAAATGATATGACTTCTGATTGCGACATTTGTTTCCATATTAGTTACCTAAAAAAGGTTTTCCTATAGCTTTACCTCTTAAACAAGTCCTTTGTATTGCATATGGCTGATTTTATCTTGTGTTTTTTCGCCCTATTTTCCCTGAATGTTAACAATTGATTTCGTTTTTGTAAATCAATTTTCATCTATAAGAAAGAAGGCGTGTGGGTGAGAAAGCAACTGTAATGGAAAGTATATTACTTGCATGCCATTTTTATGAAGAACTACTGTGTTCTGTGAAGTGGTGTAGATACTCTAAACTGTCAACCAAATGCTTTCCTCTCCCAAATTTATTTTTCCACATCACACTTTCATATTTTCACACGCATATCTCATCCCATCATATTTTTCCCATGAAATATTTAAAGTTTCGAGACACTCCATTTTTTATGTTTGTTTGAAAACTGCAGAAGATAGTGGAATTTTGAATTCCATTACTGAATTTGGAAAGATTTCTTAATGTGCCAAGGCTATAACAACGAACACAGATCGTAATTTAAACAATTAGAAAGCAAATAACTTGCTTATTGTCACTGCTCACATATTATAGATTTTGTTTGCTCATTGTCACATATTATAGCAATGCTTTTACTTTTTACATGACATAGTAGAATATTAGTCAAGTAACATTTTCCCCTTTAGAAAACATAAACGAGACTTACATGATGGGTTGAACAGGAAGAGTGATACTATAGATTGATGGCAAACAACACCATCTCTGTTTTCAAATTTTTAATTTCAAAGTCTAATACGTGCTGTTACGTCGTTTTAAAAACGCGACTAGGAATTCTTCTGAAAAGTTTGATGTCTTTCTCAGGTGGGAGGCATTTTAGGGTCCTGCTTGGAATCATAAAATGTTCAGTTATCACACATCAACATTTTATTTCTTGCAAATGCATATATCTAAATTGCTTCTCTTATGATTATACATTCAGTATTCCTGCATCCAAATGACATCAGATGACAAATAAACTTTGAATACAGGAATTGTTGGACGCATCATCCTCAGGTTCCATGCTGTGCCTATTTAATTTTTTTGCATTGTTACGAGTTCTGAGGTGAAACCTGCTCGTGTAACGACAATCATTTCTAAATTGGTGGGTTTCTCTTGTTTCAATGCAGGATTTGGATACATAAATTGTCATTGCAGCAGCTAGGGGACCAAATACCAATACTATTGCTGTCTCTGCTAATCTAGTGGTTGATGAGAGGCAGATGAATGCACTATTTCTCGATGTGGTAAGCAATCCTACTTATGTTCAGGGATAATTTCAGTTATGTAGGCTTCTGAGGCAACCATGTAATTCAGTCTTCTAAGGTCTAACCAACACCATGGATGACGGATTTATCAATGGATGCTTTACAAACTTTGTTGATAGATGGTCCTTCTTCCTTCAATCAGTCTTTCGTTGCTGCTCAACCAGAGGCCTCCTCGGTATGTAGCCCTAAACCCCTCCTCGATCATACCCCAAGATCCATTTATTTTGATGTCGACTCCAATTATAAATATTGTTCCATTAGTCGGACGGAATCAGCCAGGGATTCTTTTTCGTTAGGTGGCCGGACTTCTTTGCCGCCTTTATTTGACAGTGGCACTGACAGTGTTAGGTCAATTGTGAAGCCTGGTGCTGCACTTGCAGTTGCCTCCGCCGCTGCATTTAAATCTAGAAGGGCCCTTAGTGCTAATTTGCATAATCAAGAATTGGCTGCAAAAGCTGTTGAAGGCCCTAGGGGGTCAGATGTCTCCAATGATGGTTTCAATAGCATTGCTTCTGAAACCGATCGGTCAAATGAGAAAGTAGTCCAAGAAGATGTTCAATGGGATAATTATCAGTCTGCAGTGGTGGATGTTAGTGATGAATTCTCTGCGAAAGAAGATAATGGGGAGTCGCAAGAAGAACCAGCACAATCATCTCAATTTGACAAACTAAGGTTTAGTGATTCACAGCAAATTTCGACAAGCTCCTATATCGAACCAAACGTCAAATCTCCTATTCAACCTGATGAAAATTTGGATTTGGAAGAGAACGCCACTGTTTCTGTTTCCGATGACTTCCCAGATGGCCAAGTCCCATCTTCATCAGGGGATGAAAATAATGGTGTCATTTCAGAATTTGTTGAAGCTAGTGAAATCACAGCAAATGGAATGGTTTCTTCCCCTGGTTCTTCTGAGGGAAGAAGTATGGAGAACAAAATGGAAATTGCAATGTTGGAAGCATCTGAACTTGAGAGGGTCATGCCTTGTTCTAGAGATGAAGTGAGTCTTACTGGAGATGACACCAGTTCCAGAAATGATGTAATAGACCTGGATGTGGACATAATTAATCAATTGGAGAGCAAGAGAATTACTAAAAGGACAGAGAAGAAATCACGCTCTTCTGTAAAGCCTCTTGAATTAGCTGAAGATCTTGGAAAGAAACATGCCTATAGTGGCTTGGATTGGGAAAATGATATTGCTGCTCAACCAATGAGGCTTGAGGGTATTCAGAGGGGTTCTACTGCTCTTGGATACTTTGATGTTGATGCCAACAACACTATCACTCGGATCATCTCAACTCAGGCATTCAGGCGGGATCAGGGATCCCCACAAGTAATGGCAGTTCATCTCAACTTCATTGCAGTGGGAATGTCAAAAGGGGTGGTTCTCGTCATACCCAGTAAATACTCTTCTCATTG
The DNA here is from genome assembly GCA_030159115.1 of Actinidia arguta var. hypoleuca. Classification (NCBI taxonomy): domain Eukaryota; kingdom Viridiplantae; phylum Streptophyta; class Magnoliopsida; order Ericales; family Actinidiaceae; genus Actinidia; species Actinidia arguta. Next base: position 173,560 of record BRYE01000018.1, on the reverse strand, counting down.
CGTCGACAACATGGATGCTAAGGGTGCTTGTACTTTTCATCGCTAAGTCACCTCTATTTTCTATTCTTTTTTTTTTTCCTTCCCCTTCTTCGTGCAGGCATACAGGCTTTAGTTTTGCATCTCTGAGGCATTGCTCCAAATACACCTCTCATATGTCTGCAGCTTTCCCCAGCTAAAAATTGAATAGGTTTTGACAAGTACAGGCAGTTCTTATACATCTAAGAGGATAACCGAGTCTATTACTTTACAGAAACCGAAGTTACAACGAGCTTCCCTTCTTTAGTGGGCAATCTCAGCATTCAAAGCATCTAACCATGTCTAGCAACGTTTGGATTTAATAATGCATATTTCACATGTTTTTTTCTTCTTTTTTTGCAAGTATTGGCTATGTCCCTAATAAACTATGATCAATGTGTGCCACATGTTGATGCTTGGAACAGGTGACAATTCCCATTCTGCAGTCACCTCCATGTGTTTCAATCAGCAGGGAGACCTACTTTTCGTAGGTTACAGTAATGGGTATGTAACTGTCTGGGATGTACTGAAGGGATCCACGGTAAAAGTTGTTAGCGGTATACATGACGCACCTGTAGTACATTTGTTATATCTGGGACAGGATTCTCAAGTTACTCGGCAGTTTAGGGTAGTTAGTGGTGATAGTAAGGGTTTGGTTTGGTTGATTACGTTCTCAGTGGTTCCATGGCTCGATAGGTTTTCCTTCAGTACAACGGTAAATGACTTTTTTTGCCTTAGTAATATACCTGTTTGGAGGATTATCATTTAAATGCATGTTCTAAACTGTTAGGGAACTGATTAGACTACTCAGCTTAGATTAACTTTGTTATATCTACTGAACAGTGCCTTCTTGATGGGAAAACAACGGGAAAAGTATTGCGTGCTTCTCCGCTTCTTTCTGATGAATCTTGTGGAGGGGCTTTGATGTCCTCCCAAGGGAATGCTACAGGTTCAAGCGGTAGTATTGGTAGCATGATGTGAGGTGTTCTTGGGGCAGATGCTGGTCGGAAACTCTTAAACGTAAAAGTCTTCTTCAGTTGAGAAGGGGTGGTCATATTTGCCACTTACCAAAGTGCTCTGGTGGTACGGCTTTTTTAAAGATTGCATTTTGAAACGCCTTTTATCTATTGAATTGGTGCGTTGGTGTTTTTTTTTTGTTTTTTTTGTTTGCTATGTGTTAATGTTAATGTCGCAGATGTTCGCTGTAGGCAAGGGTCAGTCCTAGTGTGGTGGTCTATACTCAACTTTCAAAGCCCGGTGGGGTCCGAGAGGTTTCCATGCCTTACACTGCTTGGAAATGTATGGGGCAGCAAAATGCTTCCTCAACTGGTATGGATTAAAGTGTTTCATGAAATTTCATATTGAGCGTGTTCTGAGATATGATATCATGCAGAAAATATGCCCGTGGAAGCATCAGAAAAAGTTTCATTTTTTGCAATTGCTTGGGATCAGAAAGTTCAGGTTGCAAAATTGGTCAAATCAGAACTGAAAATATACAGAAAATGGACCCTTGAAAGCTCAGCGATTGGCATAGCATGGTTAGATGACCAGGTATCTTTTTTGCTCTTTTTCTTTTGTATTTTGTTAGTTTGTTTGCTTGTTTGTGTTTTTTTATGTATCAAATAAATTGGTTTTGGTTCTAGTTCAGTGTTATTTCTCTTCTAATTTCTCCACGCGCAGCATAAGAAGCGCTTGTTTTAATTTTTTTATCAAAAGAGAAGGGATAATTTTATTCTTGTCCAGATGTTGGTGGTTCTCACATCAAATGGACAACTTTTTCTGTTTGCAAAAGATGGAACTGTGACTCACCAGACAAGTTTCGTTGTTGATGGCTCTGGAGGAGAGGATCTTGTTGCTTATCATACTGAGTTCACAAATATCTTTGGAAACCCTGAGAAAGCTCATCACAAATGTATAGCTGTAAGAGGGGCTTCTATATATATACTTGGGACCATGCATCTAGTCGTTTGACGCCTTCTCCCATGGAAGGAACGGATTCAAGTTTTGCACAAAGCAGGTGACTGGATGGGTGCATTGAACATGGAAATGACACTTTATGATGGTCAAGCCCATGGTGTTATTGACCTTCCTAGAACCCTTGATGCTGTACAGGAGGCCATTATGCCCTACCTAGTTGAGTTGCTATTTTCATATGTGGATGAAGTTTTTTCTTATATATCAGTGGCATTCTGTAGCCAAATAGGAAAGCTGGAACAACTGGGTGATTCAGAGGGTAGAGCTAGTTCTGTCCATTTAGAGATCAAAGAGCAATTCACCCGTGTTGGTGGTGTTGCTGTTGAATTATGTGTTCATATCAAGAGAACTGACATCCTCTTTGATGAAATTCTTTCCAAATTTGTGGCTGTTCAACATAGAGGTATATATCCATGGTGTTGATACTTCATATTGAAAACACAAACCAACTTTTAATTTGAGTGTGGATCTCTAGGTACATAAATAAGTTGATTAGTGTCCGAAATTCATTAGTCTGAAAGGTTTAAGAAAAAGAGTTGATTAGTGCCTTACCAAAGAGAGAAAAAGAACTGCCGATCAAAAAAGGAGATAAAAAGGACTATTTGGCCAAACTTGAACTATTAAGGACAGGATAAAACAAATGTCATGTCGTTTGCAGAACTGAACGAAATTTTTCTGTAACAAAATATTTATCTTCTTCAATACTCACCCACGTCATCTTCAAAGTATTCATATATTCCTCTTGAAGGATTTTTACTCTTCCTTTCCTCACTGGTGTCCGTAGCTTTATTCAAGGTTTAACTGATGATAATTTTTTCATGAATACCTGCCTTGCCAATTTCGTGAGTGTATACGTGCCTTATCAGTATCAGACGATAATTTGAAACTTGAGAGTGGTTAGATTCATATAAACATGTCAGTGTACTATGAACAGTTTATTTTATAATGCCACATATGGTGATGTGTTCTTTATTAATAAACTGAGTGGTAACTTTAACATTCTTATTCCTTCCTTTGTTGACATTTCCTTTTTGCCGGCACAGAAACATTTTTGGAGCTTTTGGAGCCATATATTGAAAGACATGCTTGGAACCCTACCTCCTGAGGTACTGTCTACTTTGATCTGTTCAGATTACATAAAAGCTAATGTATAGACTGCAACCTTCTTTATGTAAATCTGTCTTCCCTCTTTTTTTTTGGTGCATAGATTATGCAAGCACTGGTTGAGCATTATAGCACAAAAGGTTGGTTGCAGCGGGTATGGACATTTCTTCCTTGGACTTCAATCAGGTCATATTGCATTTATATTTTGCATGTTTTGTATAATTTATGAATACCCATTGATAAATACATAGTTGGGTGATTTGTAATTTCCCAATTCACATGAAGCATGGCAGTATATACAGAATATAAATATGATGCAGTGCTAGTGCTAACAAGTCTATGTGGCAACTTTGGAAATTACAAAGAGCAAATTGTAGTTTTATTTTTTCTTACACAAATAAGCAAACTGCGTGTTTTTCATGCATTACTATTCAGAATTGATGCTCTTGAATTTTAAATAAGCATAGTGATGAGAGAGAGAGAGAGCCTAGGGTTCTCTCCCTTGTAATCTTCTAGTTATACTATCTATACTATTATAAAAAGGCAACAATCCAGTTTGGGAAGAATTCTAATTTGAAGCCTGCTAGCACTTTTTTTATACCCAAAATACCCCCAACTGCTTCACAATAATAACTGCTACATAGATTTTTTTAAAAAAACAAAATCAATCCACATTCAAGAATCAATTCTACTCTTGCACAACTTTTGCGCACACATCACGTGGGCACCCACCTCTACTCCGCTAGTACTAATTATGACAACGTCACCATAATACCCTTTAAGATATGTAAATAAAAAAGAGTACATTCTAAAACCTCCTTGTTTCAGAAACAGTTATGAAATTATAAACTGAAAATTAAATAATATGCCAACAAGCATGCCTAAAATGGTCTGAAAATCTTATGTATGCACATATACATATCATATGATAAGGATTCGAATCAAAATAAATTGGGCACTTGTCCACAATTTAAGAGGCATAGCATGTGAAGTAGATGGGATTTGTCATAAAATCTAGAAGTTTATATAGGTGCTGGGGGAGGGAGAAGAATGGAAAGGAAAAAAAGATAAGCTAAAAGGAGCAGAAAAGAAGGAAAAAAATAGAAAGCGCGGAAGGGAAGGGAAGGGAATAGAAATGAGATATAGAGAGCAAGGGATGAAAGACTAGTTGGTAAAAATAGGAAGAACTTCTGTGTTTTATTGGGTTTTGAAAAATTGAAGATTACGGGGTAAGTTATTTTTGTTTTATTATTTGTCGAGGGGAAGTACAATATTTGATGGATGGAGTGTTACATATTGGATCAGAGTTTAGTTTTATGTTTCTGAAGACTGTCCTATGTAAGAAAGTAGAAAGACAAAATTTCAACATTCCATGCGTGTTGGACGTGCCTCTGAGTATTTGAGCAGTACCAGGAATAATAATTTCAGTTATAAATGCCTCTTCGATATTGGACATGTGGAGTCGATAGGGATCCTGATCCCACAAGGAACAACAGAAGTACATGTGCTTTATAGCTTCTATCATTCATCATATTCTTCTTTTTTCTATTTTCTTCTTTTTTTTTTCTTGATAAATCTTGATATTTCTGCACGATTAGTTGGTAAATTTTATAATGTTTCTTGTAGGTTGTACGGTTATGTCGGGAGCACAGACTGTATGGTGCGCTGGTGTATTTGTTTAATAGAGGTTTAGATGATTTCAGGGCCCCCTTAGAGGAGCTCCTGACTGTTTTGCAAAAAAATAGCCAAAAAGAAAGTGCTGCTACCCTTGGGTAAGTCCTAGATACATTCAAGTTTTCTAATAAATAGATAGTGGTAGACAATCAAGTACTGTGGAACCGTGTTTGGTCTTCTACCAATTTTTTTTCTTTTTCGAAATATGGGTGTGTGGGTGAGTTTTGGTTGGCAAGACAATAAGTAAACTTTTGCCTCTATCATCAATTTCTAAGACCTATGGTGTAACATTTGGCTACAAGGCAATTTCATTTTTTTCTGTTATTGTTGATAATCGTTTATGTAACTTCTAGAACTTAACACGGTACTTTTCATATAGTTATAATTCTTTAATTGGGGGAGTTTAATGTGATATATCTACCTATAATTTGCTGCCACAATTGTTTTGAGTTATATTTAGACTTGGGATTTCAGATGCCAGCTATTCTAAGTTCAGTACCTGGTGAAGAGTTGGCTTCAATTGGGGTACTGGGAAATTGAACCCTCCTGAACTTTCCCCGTCAACTGTCATGCAGCTACGCGTTCAATAAATTTTTTTGTTGAACAATGATTCCCTCAGTAAGGTTGCTGCTTTAGGTAGAAACTCTGGCAATGAAATCCTACCCTGGACTAGTGCGCTGGTGTAGATTTTCACTTACACATTATAGTGCGATACTAAATGTGCAAGGCAATTTTTTCCCGTCCATACGAGAAACTTAAGTTGAACTTTCTAATAAAAAGTTATGTCGGAGAGACGGATAGTACATTGTTGGTTTTGTGGTATCATTTTAGATTGCTTGCTTGCTTTCATGGCTTTTGGAAACAGGTACCGGATGCTTGTTTACCTGAAGTACTGCTTTTCTGGTCTAGCTTTTCCACCAGGTATGAGTTTAAGATACCATTGCTCTTCTCCAACTACTTGAACAGTCACAAGAGAAGTTTCATAACCTAGCTTGTCTCAAAGATGCTACCTTCTATTTCCTTTACCCAATAGCAAAAAGGATGCAATGTCGGTGTTGAAATTGATTATTCTTGTGATGCTTGATTGTTTTGTGGAGTTGTGAAGAGATTTAGCTTTTTATGTGAAAAAGTTGCATTAGCTGAATGAATAATGATGATCTTATGACATGGAGCTTTCTACTTGTTTCTGCTTCGTTTAGTGAAATGGAATCATATAGCTGATGTTTTTTCTCTTTCAAAGATGGATAAGGCTTTTGAATTTTCACTATAATAAATGATGATCTTTGCTGTATG
>BRYE01000018.1:145000-155000 GCA_030159115.1 Actinidia arguta var. hypoleuca | reverse complement strand
ATTCGAAAACTTTGACAATAGCCTCATCAACTTATCTCTGAATTTCATTCACAAATGACGGTTTTATGGGATCAATGGGCGCTCACTAAAATTGAGTGGACGCATACTCACAAAGAGTATCAGGCTCTTCGAGATAGGACTAAACTTGTTCAGTTTCTTCTCGCTTTAGCTGATGACTTTGAATCGGCTCGGACTTCGATTCTACATCAGAAACCTCTTCCCAGTGTTCATGATATTTTACCTGAGCTACTCGCTGAGCAAACTCGGAAGGGTATCACTGCCCTTCCACCATCCAATGCAGCCTTCATCGCATCATTGCGAACATCATATTCCCATTATGGTGTGGAGAAACCCTTTCGTGTCTATTGCCGCAAAAAGGGTCACTGGAAGTAGGACTGCCTTCGACTTCAGCGCCGTCATAAGGATAATCCCCCTCGTGTTGCTGTTGTTGAGGCTCCACCCTCGCACTCTGGCTCACCATCATCCTCTTGCACAGTCACACTAGAAGATGTTCAAGACATAATACGTTAGGCTCTCATCAGTCCACGTAATCCTAATATTGCAGCTTCTGCTACTGCCCCATCCGGTAAGCCTCGTGCATCTCTATGGTTTCTGAACTCTGGGGCGTCTAATCATATGACTTGTAGCACTAGTTCTTTTTCCCACTCATATCCTGTCCCCTAATTCTTTCCTATATATGCTGCTAACAACACACCTCTTGCAGTTACTCAAACTTGAACTGTTCTTACATCGTTTGTTACTCTACATAATGTTTTGCTTGTACCTGGACTTTCCATGAACCTTATCTCTATTAGCCAATTGTGTGATCAAGGTTATCATGTTGAGTTTACTGATTCCAGTTGTATTGTGCAGGATCATCGTACAGGAAAATCATGTGGGATAGGGTGTAGAGTTGGACGCCTCAATTGTATTGAGTCTCTCCACCTACCCGTGCCCTCTGGTATAGCTGCCAGTGCTTCTTCTGCTCTTTGTCATAGTCATTTAGGATACCTTTCTTTTGATCGTTTAAAAACTTTATTTTCTGATAGATGTTTGGGTTATATTCAAACTGTTACAAAATTAATTGCGAGCATTGTCTCTTAGGCAAACAAGCGACGTTCTCTTTTTCATTGAGTTCTAAGACTACTACTGCTCCATTTGACTTAATTCATAGTGATGTATGGACTTGTTTTGTTCCTTCATTAAGTGATGTTCGTTATTATGTGCTTTTTGTTGATGATTTCTCTAGGTATACGTGGACTTATGGGATTCATAATAAATCTGATGTCTATAACGTGGATGTTGAATGTACTGCTATGATTCATACCCATTTTTCAAAAAGAACTAAAATATTCCAATTTGATTCTGGTGGTGAATTCAGGTCCACTTCATTTCTAGATCTTCTTAAATCACACGACACTCTTTCCCAACTATCATGTCCCAACACACCACAAGAAAACGGTGTTTCCGAACGGAAACATCGCCATATTGTCGAGACTACTTGCACAATGCTTCTCTCCTCTCGACTCTCTAAGCCCTTTTGGGGGGAAGCCGTCTACCCTGCTACTTATCTCATCAACTGCACTCCTACACCACTTTTACACAAAAAGTCTCCATATGAAATTCTCTTAGGAAAAGTTCCATTCTACGCTCATTTGCAAACGTTTGGCTCTACTTGCTTTGTGTTATGGCCTAGTGTAGAACGCTCTAAACTTTCTCCCAAATCATCCATATGTGTCTTTGTAGGATATGGTATCGATCAAAAGGGTTATCGTTGCTATGATCCGGCGACAAAACGTATCCACCTGTCGCGCAATGTTATTTTTTGGGAGTCCATTCCTTTTATGGACCTTCCTCAGAATGCTGCTCCTCCCTCTTCGATCACATACCTTGACCCCTTTCCCTCCGAGTCTCCACCTACAGACACCCCACCATCCCCTCTTCCGCACTCTCCACCATCTCCTTTAATAGCTCTGCTCCTGCCCTCCACTGATTCCCCAATGGATGATTCTGCTCAGGTAAACTCTTGTTACCCTACGCGTACTCATGCTCCTTATTTATATCTTAATGATTACCATTGCTATGCTACTCATATGTTAGACCTCCATGAGCCACATACCTATAGGGAATCGAGTGCTCACCCTGATTGGTCAATGGCAATGCAAGTAGAGTTGCAAGCTTTGGAACTAACCATTTTACCTTATGGCAAGTCTACTGGTGGTTGTAGGTGGGTGTACAAGTTAAAGACTAAGGAAGATGGCTCCATTGAGCGATATAAAGCGGATAAGGGCAATACACATGAGTATGGTTTAGACTATAAGAAAACTCTTGCTCCATTTGCTCGCATGACTACTGTTGTGGTAAAAATCTGGGAAAGCAACCAACAGTCAAAATTGCTCTTTGCCCTAAGCACTGGACCTCGGTAAATACTTGGGCGACCTGCACAGCAATGAACAAACATGATTGGCCGGGGTGAGACCGCTCAAAACTCCTCCGGCGTCTGAATCAGATCAAGACGATCAGGAGATAATTATAGGCAGTATGGGCGAGCATAATAGTAAAAGTGTTTGTGGTGTCTATGTTGAGCATACCTTTTTGTAATGGGGGAGCGGCTTTTATATAGACGGAGTAATGAGTTGCGTAAGTGGATCACGGCGAGTTCCTCGGAAGGATAACTATGGGAGAATATCCCAAAAATATCGGAGATAACATAGGAGGCTGCCAATTGGAGAACAACCCGCAATTATAGGCGTCGTGATGGAGTCGGAGTCTAATGGAGATAGTTCTCTTGTAAGGGTGGAATTCTCATGGAGGTGGATTCTGATCGGGTGGAGGAATGATGGAGAAGGAGTCTTATGATAACAGATTTTTAATAGAAATAGAGTCCTTTTGGAGGACAAGTCCTCATGGAGAAGATCTCTGACCCGGCGATATAGATGACCTCGCCCTATTGCGATCTAGAGGAACCCACGTATGTGTAGGCGAAGTGGAGCTCCGTTGTCTATAATAATTTTGGCAACCAGGAATGTACCGAAGTCGTGGCGTTGTGAATGTTAGGGCAACATGCGCTACTTAGAATATCCAAATTTGTTATCGCCATTATAGAGATCGCCACAATCAAGGGTGCCCTTTTATTGCAAATGTATTCGATCGCCAGTCGCCTATTTGGCTAGTCATTTCGCCGTTTCAATTATCTTATTCATGCAAAGTGCTAGGTAATCGACACCAGTACGAACAAAAATTGCACGAGTAAAATTCTATTTTATTAAAAATGGGTTACACATCGCCATTACAAAAAATATATATATGTTTAGGAGGGAAGGGGATTAGTATAGCCTTTATCCTTCGTCTCCCCATTCACCCCTTCCCCCTCTTCGTCCTTATCTTCCTCAGCGAGCAGATCATGATCGAGACTCATGCATTCCAAATCAATGGCAAGTTCGGGATGATGGCGACGAAGCTGCCACTTGCAGAAATCAAATCATTCGCCAAAGTACTTTGAGGCAGCATCTTCAACTGCCCCCAAGAAATCCGACGAAGATTTAAACTCTTTCATAATAGATTTTTTAGCGTGGGTCACGGCTTCTCTTAACTCCACCACCAAAATCCCAGACTTCTCTACCTTGTCGGCAAGAGTATCTCTTTCATCTTTCAATTTAGCGAACTCGTCGCTGACTTGTTGCTCCCGAGCTCGAACCTCGGCTAACTACTGCTCCAGATCGCCAGACAACATCTGGAAGCGATAAACTTCATTTTCCAAAGAGGCAGCTCGCCCTTGTTGGAGAGATGCCTCTTCTATAGTTTCCCTGCTCCGAACTACCAAGGAGGATCCGAGCACAAGCGCCTGTTACAAACAAATCTTTTAAATCAACCCGAGCAAATATATATCTTAACAAAAGGAAAATGAGTATAGAGTCGAGGTAGTACCTGGCCGAGAACATGAAAAATTTGGTGGACGTCTGGTCCAAGGATAGCTGTCCCACTTTTTTCTGATCCACAGGAGGAATTACTCCTTTGAGAATCTTCTCGACTATGTAGGGGCTGCTAAGAATAGAAGTCCCAAGACCGAGGATAGTCCCCAAGGATGGCGAGCTCCCCTCCCCGGGCTTCAAAGAAATGGTGGCCTTTGGACATTCATCAGGCCTGGTCACCTTTTTTTTGGCTCGGGTGCGATGGCGGGCTCTTTCCCTTTGGCGTTATCTTCAGGTTTGTCCTTCTTACTAAGCTCGGGAGGTAGCCAAAATCCGATCAGGATTCCGATGTTGGGTCCGAGTTTGATCCCGAGACAGTCGATGAAAAGTCTAAAATGGGATCTCGAACTTTTTTCCCTGACCATCTTAGCAAGGTCAGATCAAGGATATGAGGTAGAATCCTCCTCAGTTCTTTCCAAGGGTTCCTAAGTATTCTAATGATTCATCTCGAGAATGGCTATCTTGTTGGATGTGTTCACCACGGGAAGGGTGGGACTCACCCGTATCGCCCGACGATGTTGATGTTCCATGTCCAGGTCGTTCTTCGCCCTTAGTCCCAGATGCCATTGGTCCGGGAGAGCCGAAAACCCGACGTAATGATTTGATTTGAGAATCATGGGGACTGAAAAGAGCTCTTGTTGCTCCACAGATATTTAAAAATCTCGTCAAAGAGTTCTTGCTCATTCCCGTATAACCTAGGCAGGTCGTTGCAGTGTTTATCTGAAAAACGCTATAGAATATTAGTTCTTTGAATACTTTTAAAAAATAATTAAATAATTTTTTTTTAATAAAATTAAGACCGACTTGGAACATTCCATGACCTCGAGACCCTTGGCACGCCTTCCCGAGGTGAATCTTCAGGAAGCTCCCAGTCATCCCCAGAGACAGAAAAGAATTTACTTTTTCACCCCTTGACATTGCTAGGGTATCCTCCGAGGAGGGTCTTCTTGTACCTCGCCTTGAAGTACAGCCACCCTTGATCCGATTTAAGGTTATTATTGAGGGTAAATAGATTCCTAAACTCGGATAGGGTCATAAAATATTTATATGCTTGCCACAACGCCATGGCACAGACAATACTTCGCCATGCGTTGGGAACGAGGTGGGCAGATATTATAAAATATTAAAGTTAATCTAATATTTGGATGAATAGGAAAGCAGAGGCCCGCAAAAAAAGAGGCCTCATAAAAGGCCACCTCACCAGGACGAGTTGAAGTTATAGTTTCATTCTCTTCGGGAAATCTAATCTGTACACTTTAAGGAAAAGAGTAAGTCCCCTTAAGTAGATCTAGCTCCTCAAGGGTCATAATATTGGTTTCTTTCTCCACAGAGGGATGAATAGCGACTAAGGGATCGACCTCAGAGACTGGGGTTTCCTCCATGGGTGACTTAGGAGATTGATTTATTTTGTTAGTAATATATGACGATCCTTCTCCCAGATGGTCGGATATTCAAGAGGGTAAGGAATCCAAGTCTGATGGAGTAACTACTTTAGGCCTATGGAACATAAACTATAAAAATAGAAGTAAAAACTAAGTTAAGGTACTTACTGTGCTAAAATGTAAGAAGACGACCACAAATGGGGGCGAAGAGAAAATCAGAACGGTAGCAGTAGTTTGGTAGCAGAAACAGAAAGGTATAAATGAATGGATAGGTCCCTCTATATATTGGAGATTCCAAGGACTGAGATCCATCTACTCCAACGTCTCAGATAGCGCGACCTTTTGAATCTCGAGCTCATAACCGCCTTTCCCGCCCAAAGTCGTCATTAATGCGCCGCTATTTTGCCCTGACTTTATTATAGTTATTAATGCCCTCATCCACGTGTCCAATAGGAAAGACGCGTCATTAATATATGCCTGCGTGGTTTAAGGGTTGTCAATTAATGGTTACTCAAAGATCCCGAATATGTCAGCACTTCGAGTAAGGGGCTACTGATGAGGGAAAAATATACACCACCTCTTAATATTCTAAGTAGCGCATGTCGCCCTAAAATTCACGACGCCACGGCTTCGGTACATTCCTGGTCGCCAAAATTATTATCGATAACGGAGCTCCACTTCGCCTACACATACGTGGGTCCTTCCAGATCGCCATAGGTCGAGGTCATCTATATCGCCGAGTTAGAGATCTTCTTCATGAGGACTTGTCCTCCAAAAGGACTCTATTTCTATTAAAAGTTTGTTATTATAAGACTCTTTCTCCATCATTCCTCCACCCGATCAGAGTCAACCTCCGTCAGAATTCCACCCCTACAAGAGAACTATCTCCATTAGACTCCAGCTCCATCACGACGCCTATAATTGCGAGTTGTTCTTCAATTGGCAGCCTCCTATGTTATCTCTGATAATTTTGGGATATCCTCCCATACTTATTCTTTTGAGGAACTCGCCATGATCCACTTACACGGTTCATTACTCCGTCTATATAAAGGTCGTTCCCTAATTATAAAAAGGTACACTCAACACTAGCACCACAGACACTTTTACTATTGTGCTCGCCCATACTGCCTATAATTATCTCCTGATCGTCTTAATCTGATTCAGATGCCGGAGGGGTTTTGAGCGGCCTCCCCCCGGCCGATCACGTTTGTTCATTGCTGTGTAGGTCGCCCAAGTATTTATCAAGGTCCAGTGCTTAGGCCGATGAGCAATTCTGACTGTTGGTTGCTCTCCTAGATTTTTACCACAACAACTACAGTTCGTACTATGATTGTCATTGCATCCTTTTGTCATTGATGTAAAAAATGTTTTCCTCAACAGCAACATGCATGAAGAAGTCTATATGGAACCTCCTCCTGGTCTCACTCATCAGCCTAGCCAAGTCTGTCGCCTTTGTCGGGTCTTGTATGGTCTCAAACAAGCCCTCGTGCCTAGTTTGAGTTCCATTCCACCATTCACATCTTAGGATTTCGCCAGAGTCAAAATGATTCAACTCTATTTATTCGACATAGTGCTAATGGTGATATGTTTCTTCTCCTATATGTAGATGATCTGATCATCAATGGAAGTGATGAACAGGGAATTATGGCCACCAAGCGCTTCTTATCTCAGTCTTTTGAAATGAAGGATCTTGGTGACTTAACATGTTTTTTGGGAATTGAAATTGGTAGAAGCTCTCAGGGCTATGTTCTCTCTCATATTAAATATGCTTCTGACATTCTCTCCATCTCTCATCTCTCTGATGGCATGGTGGCTGACACTCTACTCGCTATTAATGTCAAACTTCAACCCACATATGGTTTTCCACTTCCGAATCCTACTCTCTATCGCCAATTGATTGGCATGCTCACTTACTTGACTATCACTCGGCCAAACATCGCTCATTTTGTGCATATTGTTTCCCAGTTCATGGCCTCTCCTCGTATCGACCACTACTCTGCTATTCTACAAATTGTTCGCTTTCTTCGGGGTACACTTCATTGTGGGCTCTTGCTCTCTTCCTCTCCCCACTCTTAGTGCCTATTAAGATGTTGACTGGGCTGGAGATGTAGTCGATCACAAATCAACCACTGGTTACCTCATTTTTCTTGGCGATTCTCTCATTTCTTGGAAGAGCAAGAAACAGAGTGTTGTCGCCCACTCTAGTGCCGAGTCAGAGTATCGGGCATTTGCCGACACTACTGCTGAGATTGTATGACTTCATCGACTGCTAGCTAATCTTAGTTTCCCACAAATGCAGCCGACATCTCTATTATGTGACAATTAGAGTGCCATCCACATATCTCATAATGATGTTTTCCATGAGTGCACCAAACACATTGAGCTTGACTACCGTCTCGTTTGACATCATTATTTGAATTGCACCATCACCTTTCCCCACATTTCTACTGAGCTAATCTCTATCTGTGGCTCATTTTCTTACTCTATCTGCCCTTACCATCCCCTAAAGTTTAAGGGGGTGTTAGGAAAGATATTATTGATTGTTATGAGAGATATTATTGACTTCATTTAGGCATTGGTGTATTTATGATTATTTTGTAATTAGAATGTCCAATTGTATTTTCGTTTTTGGTTTTCCTATTCTTTGGCATCTAATTTTGTATATATAAATCATTACAATAAAATTATTCAAGTTTTGCCAAATTCTAACAATTTGATGGTGCCAGTGTATTGCCTTAAAAAGTCACATATAATTCGCATCCTAATTACCAGGCCTAAGAATAACCTCTAAAGAGAGTTAAAAATAAAACTTCACTATTGTTCCATCTTCAAACCTTAAATTTGTATGTTGTTATCAACTCGGACAAATCTAATTGATTGATTTTAGAATCATAATTGAGTCTATTGATAAGAGCTAACTTTGGTACACAGTAGACAAACTGTCTAGCATACGCACCCTATTTTCTATTAATTGAATTTAAATAAATAAATTTTCATTTAATTTTAGTTTCTCAATAGCAAATGGAATTTTTTTCATCATACAATTTGCTTTTCAATGTTTGATTTTTATTTTTGTAGATAACTCTGTCTTTATGATAATTTTTTATTTGCTACAACCATAAATTGTTATGATTACTCCATTTTTGCTTCTAATCATTCTTATTTTTTGTTATGACCATTGATCTGTTGATAATTCTTTAGAAAAATATGCTTACTAATCATCAGTTTCATTATTTGTTGAAATATACTTTGCTATGGGAAAAAATTGAAAATAGAGTTTTAATCTGGGCTCTTTCCCATAATATGTCAAAAAAAAAACTTTACTCCACAAATAGAGGTCTTTTGACTTTATTACTATGGGGTTGTAGATTGGAAGGAAATCGAACGCAGATAAATGTGATGGTTGGCAATTGGTTCCCAATGGCTTGATGTTGTTCAGCCGAGCATGCAAGACAGCAACGGTAAGAAGGATCGCCCGAAACTATTTCGGAGATAGCTCTCCGATTGTCAAATTAGTGGCCGAAAAAGAAGAGAGAGGAGAGAGAGACAACAAAAAAAGAGTTCTTGGCTCTGGTTCTTAGAGAGAGAAAGTAGATGGAGAGAGTGAGAATGGCTCTAGTTCTTGTGAGACATGGGTTTATTCCCTTTTTATAGAATAACTCAGCTTGTACAAGGATGTGCCAATTACCATGTCAGCGATATGTGACTGACCCAATCATACCCCTAGAACGTCGTCGGTACCTAGCTCATCACATTATTGGTGTTTGAGCCCAAATATACGGGTGACAAAGAAAACTTGTCGTGTACGTTATCCTCTGACCTTGAAGTTAACTTGAGAAACTCCAGCAGAATAAGCTCATTGACTGAGCTATCGCGTTAAGATGCCGATCGAACTTACTAAAGCAATAGTCTAGTGGCGACACTTGTTCAAGCTCATCCAGAAATGAAGTAGGATATATTATCTTTTTACAATTGCCTTTAGTTCACATGAGCTCAATCAACAACTGGAGAGATTATGTGAGCCAATTGCCCAAGAACCTCAATTTGAGGTAGCTTGAATGACAAGAAAACATATTAAAAATATTGCAATGTCGAGTACGATTGTCCCAGGATTGTATGTTTGCAGCGCGTGCATGTATTTTGGCAACTTCATGTAAGACTCGTCCCAACCGTCGAATAATATTTCAATGGCTTTTGTCCAAACCATCCAGGCCTTTTTGTAGGAGATTTTAAACTTAAATTCATCCACCACATGTTGAATGATGGCCGCGAGAGCCCAGTCTGGTTTTTCTTGGAACAGCAATAACAAGTACTTTAGAATTTACCAATCAAGAACAATGTATACTGCAAAATATGATGTAATCAATTTAAACAAAGATTATAGCAATTTTGTGCTTTACGGTGTGAGCTATGAAGCATGAGTCAAGGTTTTTGTATGATCCCTGATAAGCCTTGGATATACACATTGGTGCGGCTCGACATATTGCGTAATCTCAATAAAATTATGCATTTCTTATCTGAGCCACGTAATTTCCATGCACAAACATGCTTGCATACTGCTTTTCAGACTTTATTCTTATCTTTGCCTTCTCTTACCACATACTATCGATTTTTTTTTTTAATGTGATACAACTTCACCTCATAAAT
>BRYE01000018.1:50000-55000 GCA_030159115.1 Actinidia arguta var. hypoleuca | reverse complement strand
CTGCCCAGGCCTATAAATACCCCATATCTCATATATTTGGAGGGAGCTTAGAGCCTTGGACACTACACCTGTTTTTTTTTTGTTTTTTTTTAAATAAAGCAGGGTTAAAATAAAAAATTTCAAGTGCAGTTACACGTTTTCAAGTGCAGTTATACTTTAAAATTTAACCTTGCACACACCCCGCAAAAAAGGACAAATAAACTTCTTCCCCTATTGATCTAACCAACCTAACGTAAGGAGAGAATAAAAGGGGGAGAAAGAGCAATCACCAGCGAAGATAACCGGGAGAACCATGCACAGTCTGCATGAGAACCCATAAATAAGCATGACTTCAACCTCAACCTCAGAAACACCTTCTCAGAAAAATGGGGAAATCACCTCTGACCGCCCCACATCCACGGCGTGAAACACCAAACAACCACTTTGGATAATCGGGTCTACGGGGGATGGTCGAACTGGAATCATCAGTCACCCAGACACCTGATCTGAACACCACCACAGCAGCACCGAAGTCCAGAGTTACAAACAACAGATTTTGGGCCAGCCCATTGGAGCAGCCCCAAACCCATCCAAAATCTAACCCACATATTCAACTAAATCAAACCCACAATTTCTACAAAACAGGCCCTCACGTGAATACAAACGAGTAAAAAAACCGGGCCCAAAACCCCATCCAAATAAACACAAGAAGCCCAACAATACCAAGGCCCAGAGCCCACATTCATTTTCACTTAAGACACACTTGGCACCCATGTTAGTTTTTGAAATCCCAGCAGCATACGAAATTGATGCCAGTTGTTTGGCTAAAACACCAGCCAACCACCACCACTAGGCACAAAGGAAAGAATGAGTAACTTATTTCCCTTCCCCAGAAGTCTGCCACTTCACGTGAAACGAGACTTCATTGAGTCAAATCAAGTCCTTGAGTACAGAAACAAACAATGTTAATTATTTTGTAGTTTTTGGACGAAACCATCCTAGCAGAATTTTACACGCACCTCCGCGCGTGACTCACACTTCATCTTCTCCACTAAGAGAACTGGTTGAAATCCCAGTGGAAGATGAAATGGAGTCCAAATAGTCACGAGATAGTCGTTCCCCTCTCTCTCTCTGTGGCCAGGGTTTCTTTTTATTAAGAGATTAATTACACTTTACCCCCTTAAATTATTTATATTTTTTATTTTATTTTCTTAAATTAAAAATCCTTACATGTGCTGATATTTTTTTTTTTAATTTAGCGGCAGTTGCCGCTGCCGCTTGTCTATATATAGGGATGCCACTGCATGTAAATATAAAATAATTTATTTAATTATCCAAAAAAAAATGCTAGTGTGGGGCTTCCAAGAGGTCAGCCCAGGTTTCGTTTAAACATCAAGAGCATGTCTAGGTTTTGAGCCCTAATATAACAGTAGCAATGTTAGGGCACGGCACAAAGGATTGAGACTTATGTTCCGTGTAGAGTAATAATAATATCTTTGTTCTTGAGCGGAAGCTGATTCTGATTCTGATTCTGATTCTGATTCAAATAACAATGTCTGCTCGATCGCTGAGGAAAGTTCTTAAAGAACAAGAGGCACAGGGAAAACAATCATCAACTCATCAGGTTGACAACAGCGGCGATGAGTACGAGTCCCCCGATTCGTCCACTCAGCCTTTTCTAAACCCTTTTGATCTTCTCAACGACGATGACGCTGATCACGACCAGGTTTGATAATGCTCCATGCTTGCTTATATTTACCTTCTATTGCATCTAGTTTAATTAATGTAGTATTAGACTTTTATATATTTAGTGTAGCGTCGCTGCGTCCCTCTTTTCCGGCTGCTTTTGGTGTGGTTGTCTTCGGATTTGATAGTATGATTTTTGGATAGCACACGTTGTGAATTGGTGTTGTAAATTAAGGGAGGAGGGTTTGTATGAATCATTTTCTTAGGTGGCTAGTGGACATTAGGAACAACTGGAGCATTTTGGTCATTCCGTTTAGTTTGCTGATATCATCTATTGTTGGAAGGGGAGGAGGGTTTTGTATTAGGAAGTGAAAGCACTGGACTTCAGATTGTCTTTGTCTGATTTGGATTATTTGGGGAGAGTGAATTTCTTCTTTCAGTTAGACTTGTTTAGCTGATTTTTAATTTGAGTCTTGAACAAGTTGTGGATTTTGCAGTCTTTTGCTACTTGAGGATGGGGATGTATAGGGTTGAGTTGATTGCAAGAACATACAACTTGTACATGGTGGGTGCCCTCCTTGGTAGAGATGTTCCCAAATTTGTTTGTATATCAAAGAAAGGAAAAAATTATTACTGGGAACTGTGTATTAAAGAGAGATCAAAGGAGAGGGGCAATTCCTTAAGCTTATGCAATGTAATGCTGCTATATTTCCTCTTGTAGTTAGAAATTATGGGGGAAAAAAGCAATAAGGTGTCGGAAATTGGCTCAATTAAACGTTTTGGTTCAAAAGATTGACCATCCTTTTCCCTTGGTGCCCCTTCCCAAAGTTGCTCCCTCCCAAAGGAGCTTTTGAGCTTCCAAGACAGCATTCAATGGCTGAGTTAATTGGCCCTCAGAATTTGTGTTTTGATGCCTATATATACCTCATGTATATATTCTGTGTGGGTAAAGAGAGGAGAGGAGAGATATAGAGGGAGGTAGAGAGAGTGTGAGGGAAGTGGTGGCTGCTCTGCCACCACAAGACCACTAGTGAGAGAGTGAGATACAATGTGTCATGTAATATGTAAATCTTTCTCTAGTATAGTGAATCTGCTGCACCACTCGAGGATGTTGGCGAGTTGTCGAACCTTGTTAAATATCTGTCTCTTTGTGTGAGAGTGGTTCTATGCGAGTGTGTGGTTGAATTTTGGTTTTGGGCACAACAATTGATATTAGAGCCCAGGGAAAGTTTTGGGCTTCTACATTTGTGTTCTAAAAAAATTTCAGAGAACACCATCCTATTCGTCTCGACAAGACGAATCATCTGGTTCAAACCGCGACTCAAATTGACCATACACGTGCTCTAACGCGCCTCCTGAGTTTTGGCACGTGAGATCCACGCGCCCTCACGCGCCAATGATTGTTGCATGAGGACCAGTCTTCTCATGCACCGCTAGAGGTTGAAGATGATGTGGGCTTTATTCGCTCACGCGCCCACGTGTCACACGCGCTGATATGTTTTTGTTCCACGCGTGCCCCTAGTCCATGCCTTCATTCCGCGCCTCGTCAGCATTCATGTCATCGCCTCGTCAGTAATCTGTCAGTGACACGTCATCTACTTGTCAATGTCTAGTCAACGCCTTGGTAGCAACATGTCATCGCTTTGTCAGTGCCACTTCGACGCTTTGTAAGTGTCCAATCAACGCTTTGTCAGCAACATGTCATCGCTTTGTCAGCACCACGTCAGCGTTCAATCATCAACACATCATCGTTTTGTCAATGCCCAATCAATGCCTCATCAGCACTCAGTCATTGCCTTGTCAGCACGCTGTTAGCCACCCAGTTAGCGCCATGTCAGCGCTCTATCAGCGACCCAGTCAGTGCCTCATCAGTGTTCTGTCGACAACCCTTTCAGTGCCCATCAGCATTCGAAATATTCCAGGAATATTCCTCAATTTGGAAAAATTACAATTCAGTCCTTGAAATTTGAAAATCTTACAATTCAGTCTCTGATTTTTGAAAAAATTATAGTTTGGTCCCAGAAATTTGTGAAAATTGCAGTTGGGCCCTTGAAGTTTTGATAATTTTAGTTTGGTCCTTGGACTTTTGAACTTTTTTAGTTTAGTCCCCCCAAAGCTTTTCTAGCATTCCGAATCTATTCGCAAGGTCCAAATTTGTGTATTTTGACTCATATCAGTTTTGGTGGAGTTTGTTCTGGTACTTCAGAAGAGGGGGAATATGGAACAACAATTACCATGATGATTAGCCCCCCACATTGGGCGGAGGGGGTGAAGTTTGTTGAAGACATCCGCCATTTGTGGGAAGGCTCATTGAGAAGAAATCTCATTTTTTGGCTATTTGCATTTATGGGAAGACTTTCAAAATAGGGATCTTAGATCTGACTATAGCATTTGTGGAGAAGGCTTTTTGAGTAGGGATCTCATGTGTGAGAAGACTCTCAGAATAGGGATCTCATATTTGGCTATAGCAGTTTAAGAAGGTTTTCTGAGTAGAGATCTCATATCTGGCAACAACATATGTGAGAAAACTCTCAATTTGGTATCTTAGTTTGTTTGGATCACTTGTTTTTGGTTTGATGTGTCTCTAAACATTTGTGATTCATTTACATTGGTAGCAGCGTTACTTTGGTTGGGAGAAGTATTTTTCCAAGGTGAAGATTGTTGGTAATTGACTCAATTAAAAGTTTTGGTTCAAAGGATTGACCATCTTTTTCCCTTGGTGCCCCTTCCCAAAGTTGCTCCCTCCCAAAGGAGCTTTTGAGCTCCTAATATAGGCTTCAATGGTTGAGTTAATTGGCCCTCAGAATTTGTGCTTTGATGCCTATATATACCTCATGTATAGGCTATGTATTCTGTGTGGAAAAAGAGGAGATGAGAAATGTAGAGGGAGGCAGAGAGAGTGTGAGGGAGGTGGTGGTTGCTCTACCACCACCAGATCACCAGTGAGAGAGTGAGATATAATGTGTCTTGTAATTTGTAAATCTTTCTCTAGTATAGTGAATCTGCTGCACCGCCCGAGGATTTAGGCGAGTTGCCAAACCTCGTTAAATATCTGTCTCTCTGTGTGAGTGAGTGGTTCTGTGCATGGGTGTGGTTTCGTTTTGGTTCTGGACACAACATAAGGAATATAATCCTAATTGGGAGAATGAAGAGTATTAGCATACAACTATGGGCATAGGTAAAAAAGAACAAAAAATATTTATGTAATCTTATTTGCGAAGTAAATATTATTATTTAATTAAAAAGAAAGTGAAATAAGCATTGAACGAAGTAATTCTCTCTTTGACAACATATGCACATGAATGAAGGGATCACTTTTGGTTTGTCCATTGGTT
>BRYE01000018.1:30000-42500 GCA_030159115.1 Actinidia arguta var. hypoleuca | reverse complement strand
TTCCTTGACAGAGCATGTGCGGAGAGAAAGTAGGTGTCAAAACGAAAAGAGAGTAAGTCGAAGTTCTCACCTATAAGTGGGACTGGGAGCAGAATTACAGCAGGGTGGGTTTGATTGTTGAACATTTGGAATGAGCTCAGCAATACAAGGGCCCCTATCCGTTGGGCCAACTGCCTTGCTCACCGGAAATCAGCTTATATTTTGTCTACCAATTCAGATTTAATATTTTTTTCTTTACTTATCTTTTCTCCTCCCAAAAATTCCTACCCAAAATACAACCTAATATCATCTGCTTTAAATAAATCTTTTTTCTTCGAATAAGATGAGACGTTTTTTGCAACATTCAATGTATGTCAATAAATATACTTTGGATTGCTGAGCTCACTTTTAAAAGTTGCTCACCGTTTCCTTAACAATCTGCATGCTGTCGTGTTACAGTTTCACAAGCCAAATGTGACAAACGAAATACACTAAACTCAAATTGCTTTCACTGCTTTTAGGTAATTGCGATGGATACAATTTCTTACCTATACATCAATAACTGAACTATCATCATCCAAATTTTCCACTTCAACTGAAAATTGAGAAATGCCAAATTACAGTAGTGAGATACGTCCACCTGCAAAGTTCCGGATACAGATGTCTCAAATGATTTACAAAGCAGATGGCCATATTAGTCCATGTGCCCCTACATTGTAAATACTTATTTTTCTTTCAAACAGTAGGGTTGAGTTGACTAAGTTGAATGTGACAATCCATAAGCAACCAAAAACACGGTAGCAGCTGACCCCGACATGCAGCTACAACTCTGATAACTGCAAATGTTTTTACAGGTAAGACAGACATTTATAAGCAAACGAGTCTCTGATCATTAGATCCAATTCTGTTATCATGGTAACATCCTATATAGTAAATACTGATGACCACTAAAATCTGCCGGGACTTCTGCTTTTGCAATGAAAGCAAAATCTGAACCTGGGATTTTAAAATCATTTCCATCTTTTAATTTGATTTGGAGTGAAGTTCCAAACCAGTGAATTACAACACGAACACAAGGTTGAAGACCACAACACACAAGCAAAAGACTGAGACATAATTTCAAACGTATAAGAATTAACCGGCTTTAAACATACCCCCACCACCAGGATCATCTTTTTATGATAACTTAGTATCTAGTTCAAAGAACCGACTAATTCGGGGGACCAATCACACCGTTCACTAGAGCGGCCCCAAATTAAAGCCGAAGTAGAGCCCCATAAGGATTTGGTCCAAGAATTATTGGCAAGGGGATTTGAACCTGTGACCGGAGGGGCAAGCCCCTTAATCATGGCTAAACTCCCACTCAATTAACCCCTTGGGTTCCCCACCACCAGGATCACGTGATACATGTGGATTCATCTGCCAGCTTTATGCCAGGAAAAGCAACCTCTAGCCTGATTGCAGCACATAAAAATAAAGGGTGTACACTTCAATTGCCACCAGGGGAGAGATGTTGCTTGAACGCTAGTGTCCTTAAAACACTTCTGTGAAATAGGCATTGAATCAACCAATGTCTCAGCCTTCAGTTCCGAAATCATATCTTTCTACAAATTGTCAAGCATCCCCAATGGGTACCTGAAATTGAAAGCTTTTGGTATGTGAATAGAAGATTGAGTAGCATGAAGCATATATGAAAGTGGGGGAAAAATATTCATGCACCTACCATACTGATGCTTACATGTTTGTCCTCCATTATGCTTTTGTTAAATTTCTTATGCTGACAGTCTTTGCGTTGTTTACCTGCTCAAAAGTAACAATTTAGAGTAGCATATATCAATGACAAGGTTGACACAGCATATTTATTGATTTACCAGTGGGTTAGCAACTTTTCCATGCCAGATAATATTATCCATCACAATAAGACCCCCAGCCCTCACCTGCAGCAGGACACTAACAACAATCAGTACAACCTCACAAACTGCGACCAAAATTACAAGTTTTTATACACCAATCAAACTGTGTTGCAGCCTAACGAGTTCCAACAGCAATTCGAAGTATTTACTTTACATTCTTTTCTCAGCGTCAACGAATGCAAAGTCATAGCTGCATTAAATAAGAGATGTGGTGAAATGACTTTCCTTTATGATATAACTGGCAAATTATAGTAGTTCAGGTGTAACACATTCACAACATGAAGAAGCACATGCTAACAGAAGAAAAGCAGACAAGTTGGAAGCACATATATCAGGAAAACTAAACCAGCCGGACCAAATTTGAGAGGTTTGTGTCATGAGATGAGGATCTTGGAGATCCACACTCAATAAACCCATCGAGGCCATAAACCCACTCTTCAGACATGGCCACTTATCACTCGCTCACTCAATGCAACCAAAATGTGAAATTCTATGAATTAATGGATTCCTTTTATAAATAGGTACAAGTCAATAGATTCGTTTTTTTTTTTTATTTGAAAACTCACAAATATAAAAAATCCACAAGGAATCCGCATGATTTGTCCCACGTACTAACATGAATGGAGACTAGGGATAATGCAGGTGGATCCAGAAAATTTCTTGGGGATCGAACAATAAATGAAGCATTATTCCCTTTGCTGAGAGTCTATAAGAATTATCCTAAAATAAGAGTATGTACATGTAGGTCTATATATCGTGACCCCACAGGATCGCATAGCATGAAACCTCAGACCCATGAAGCAGGGATGAGAGTTATAAAAACAAGTGTCGTGGGATCCAGGAGGTAGGGTTCAGGTAATAATGGAAGAGGTTAAGAAATAGGAGATAGAGGTGTGACTGAGAGAGGGCTACAGCCTATTGAATCTCTCAAACTTCACTTAGACCCTATAGATTTTGGGCTTTGAAATATAAGAAACAAAATATATATATATATATATATATATATATATCCCTAAAAAAATTCAGTATACTTTGTCGCCCTTCCAAAATTTCATTCTAATTCTTTTATTCATTCCAAAATGCCCTCCAACTACTTATAACTCGTATATAACCTAATCTTAAATCCCAATTTCCGTTGCTACTACCGTTGCCCACGATGTCTTGGCATTTGACAAAACAATTTACTGTAACGTAATCCTGAAATGTAAATTTGATAAAGCAGTAGTCGATTGATGAAAATACTCACGCTTTGCCAATAATCATGGCCAATTCAATAAATATCACCTATGAAGCACGGGTACTTAAAAAACTATGCCATATTCGTACTGGGTAAATACCAGATACCGGTACTTGCATGGTACTTTTAAATATGTACAAGGTACTCCAAAATGCATACTTTTTCTTATTTTTTCTGTACCCTAGAAGTACCTACTATATATTTTAGCCGTAACCTAGGTATAATAGTTCTTACTTATATATGCTTATAATATTTTATCTTCAGTGTGTACATTCTTTAGAATAATAACACTAAATTCTAATTTGTGCCTAAGTTTCTTATTGAACTGTAATTTATAACTTAAACCCTTAATTAGATAAGCCACTAATTAAATTTTGTTTATGGTTATCAAATTATTACATATGATTTATTACTAAAAATTATAAAAATATATTTTTTAAGGGCGTACCCTAACCGTGCCCGTATCCTACTTTTTTCAAGGTATGTTGGATCGACGTACTCATATCGTACCGATACCAATACTTGTACCTGCACCTGTGCTTCATAGAATATCACGTATTCCAGAATACTTTGAACTAACACCATATCTAATAATTTGAATCAATGAAATTTTAGGACTTTCGTTTGTTGTCTGGAGTCCTCAGTAGGTCTGAACTGGATATGGAAACGAAACTGTTCAATGGATTTCATTCATTTTACTCGCTCTACACCTTTCCAAGACCCATGCCCAAAGACCTTATCATCCTCCCCAAAAGCAACTAGATAATTAGAGAAAAGAGAGGCAGAAGTATATCCTACCAATATCAACTAAATTTTAGATTTGTAAATCTATAATGATTCAACTAAAAAACAACAAAAATGGAATAAAAACGCATCTACCCTTCTTTGGCAACTTTGGGTTGAAAATCATACAACTAAATTTTAGATTTGTAGAATGGTGTATCGAATCTTGTATATCTAACATTTTCTAAGCTTTTTTTGAGGCCTAGAGTTTTGTGTGAGAAAGAAGTGCTCAATCGGGAAAAGGGGAAAAATAGTGTTTTATAGAAGCAGCTGGCCCACAGAGCTATAACGGCCCTGTAGAGGCCCTTTTTTATGGGTGGTGTTGTAATGGCCTCTTGCGGATATTACCACAATGTTACATTCTGTAACGGATTGTTGCAGTGTGATATTTATTCTCAGCACTACAGCAGTGTGTAGTGACACGGGGAGGACCAAAACTGTTACATAACGGCATAATTTACAGTAACAACTGATTTATAAAATGCTGGGGATTTGGGAGCGGCCAAATCCAAAATGACATGTCTTATGGTTATGCTTTGAGTGATATTCGATAGTTGTAGGTGCCAGAGCTATAGTGACTGAAAGAGAGTTCTTTATATTTTCCTAGGGTTTCAAGAGAGTTCTTCGAACTGATGGTGTAAGGTGTACTTGTAAGCAAAAGTTACTTTGGAACCAAGCTACAGTAGCCAACTACCAGTCCACAGATTATTCTAGGTGTTTGGGACGAAAGGTCTCAAAAAGATTAAGTTTTGGGGCTCACATCATGGGAAAATATTGAAAATCTAGGCACTTTTGAGCATAAAACACCCAATGTCACCGGCACATAGTGCAACCACGTTTCTGGGGTGTCTTTGCATGATCTCAAGTTCACTTTATCTTGGGACCATTGAACTCTATTTTAAAAGAGCCAAGTACTGTTGGAAAACTTAAAATTGTCTACTTTTGTCTCCAATTGATTTAGTTGCCATTGTCATAACCTGCAACCGTCATTTTTTGAGTTACCACCATCTTACCCTCACAAGGTTAAAGTTGAATCACTTTCATAAAATTCTCATCCTTCTTAAATTTCAAATTGGATCAAAACTCATTTCACATGATGAACGCTCTTTCATAGTTCCATTGGTGGAATCAAAATTTTAAAAATAGAATGTCTTGCACATAAAATAATGGGAGAAGTTGACCCCTTTTGAGGGAACATGGGTGCACTTCGACAATTTTCCATGTTGAATCATCTTACATAATTTCTATAGACAGGAAAGGTCTGCTAAACTCCAAAATCACTCCTGGGTGAGCTCAAGCTTCTGCCCGATTTGGAGAACCTTTGGGCGCATTTTTATTGAAATTTGATTCATACTCTCACGATCATAGGGAAACTCAAAAGAGAAACCTAAGACTTATTGCAGTAAATATGGGTGTCCGTGTCCACCATCTGACCATTTTGCATTTCAGGAAGAATTAAGGCATCGACACAAAGGAAACCACAACATAGTTCAAGCACTATATTCACATATAACTGGGCTCTATGTGCTAAATACCTGCAAGGTTCCCCCTTTTGAATCATAGATTTCAATACATCTGCTGCCAGACCATGTTTCACGTTCACCTAGTGCCAATTATATATTTCAGTACCATACAAACATCAGCGTAAGGAGAACAAATACTTGCATACAGATTTGAAAGTTATCATAGACAGCTTTGCTCCTCTCACAAAGATTACAGTGACAAAAGGAGCAATCAAAATGCGATGGGCAGCCTCAGTAGTTATCTGGATGCATGGTTATTAGATAGACGATTTATTATTTGCATAACCAAGTACTCCATAATACAAGCATTTCCGAAGAGTAAGACTCACCTTGTGTGAAACACCAACCCGATCATAATACCTTTTTGCAAACTCTAGACATATTTTGTCTCTTTCACAAACAACCAAACGGCCAAATTCTGATAGGATTAGAGCAATAGCCAATGATGAGTATCCCTGGAATTTCGAAGTCATAAGATAAGTAAAGACGGTGTTCATGAGATTCTCAAAACATATCTCTTCTTTGCAAGAAAATATATATCCTTATAGTGAAACCGGGGGTTGGGGTGGGGGGGGAGGGGGAGGAAAGAGAATATCGGGGAAGGAAAGAGACCATCATTCTCAAGACGAGTAAAAGGTATTAATACTAAGTTTACCTCTAAAATGAATGACACGCAGTCTAGAAAAGAAAAGTGTTAATCGCGGATGATGTTTCAATTTCACTAAATGAATAGGACTAAATTGACTTTAGTTTGTGATTATTATCCATCAACTGACACCGAGCCTAAATGATGCCTAAACATTTGTAGTCTATATATCCAACTATTTGTAGAAAGACTACAAGCAAGTAACATATAACCAAGCTTGTCAAAGTTGATTCTAAGTCGGAAATCAATAGAAAAACTCTACCAAACATGATCCTCATTGCCAAAATCAGAGTTAGTAATCCCGTATCAGCAACAAGAAATAGAAAAAATGATAACCAACTCAGTAATCCTTGATTACATAATTCCAGTATCAATTGTGGTACTTCACTTCGCACAGTCTGCTGATGACCATCTCCACTTCAACTGACAAGCTGTGTTTTTGTCCAAGCCGTATTGTTATGTCATTAACAGCTAAGGTTGTTTATTATTCGGCAATCTGGACTTAAGTAGCAATGAGAGTCAAACACATGATCTATCTATTATCTGCTCTAATATCAAGTGGTCAGAGTAAGAGTCAGGAAATCATTTGAGCTGGAGTGATACCATGAATCTCAAGCGTTGGGTATTTGTACTTGTAGTCTCGTACAGTTGAAAGGGTTCAGAGGGGACCTAAATGTAGAGGATCTGGTGTCTGGGGAAAGTGGCTGCAAGGGAAGGGGGGCAAATGTGGACAACTTTTTTTTCTTCATTTGCCCACTATTCCAAATTCTAATTTATTTTCTTTACTTTTCCTTACTGACAAAATAATAGTCATATGTGGCAGAAGGTTTTGGGCCATCCTGATTACGTGTAGAATTCAATTGTTGAAATCTGGTTTGCTTGGAGCTAAATGTTCTTCTATGGATATTGTCTTTAATAGTTTAAGTTGTAAACTGGAAATGCAAAGTCTCCCTTTTCCAAATCATAACACATTTTTCTACCAATTGTCTCAATTTGTTTGCGACTAAATTTGGTGACCTTTATTAATGATTGCTAGGGCAGGCGCTATCACCAAGCTATCGCTATGAAGCAAGCTCGGTGGGACCCTGCGCCGAAGCTCGGCCGAGACATTACTGGACATTGCCACTGTCAGAGCTATTGCTCTATAGCAACTCGGCACGGTAACCGTGCCGAGGCTTGGCCGAGGGCAACGGTCGATGGCGATTCTGAGGCACAATAGGGGGACAAAAGGTAACTTACATGGCGGAATTTTCTCTAACAGCCCCACGTCTAGATTAAGACATCGAAAACATGATGGCAGCTATCAGCCAAACCCTAGGGGCATGGTTAGGTCCACCGCCCACTCACTGACATAGTAGTTAGCGCGTTCACGCACGCCCCGAGCTACAGTCTGTCTAGTGACATGACAGGTGGCGTGTCTAGATACGCGTTGAACTGTGTTATATAAGGCCAGCCCTTATTCTTCCAGAGGTATAAAAAAAAGCAACTCTAAGCTTCTACTCTCTCTATACATACACTTTGATCCTCCGGTCATCTAATTTGACCGTTAGAGAGCCGTTTTTCAGAAACAGCTCTGCCAGCCGAAGCACTATTTCTGCCTTGCAGCTTGTCCACATCAACCAGTTATTGACTGTGGCTACCATCATCCACCATTGGTCCACCACAAGTGTCTATCCTGGATTTTCTCCCTTTTATTTCTCAAACATTACACCCCATAATTGACACCGTATGTGGGAAATCGATTATAGACACCCGTAAAGCCAGCCTTGATGGCATCACAAAGCAACAACTGTTCCGACAGCTATGAAACCCGAAGGGAGCCCCCACATGCTCCCAGGAAATCCTAGTTGACAACAGACTAATGAATTTAAAATTTTCAAAAAAAAATTTCTCAATACACCCATTAAGATAAATAAATACTTGCTCTTTTTTTAAAATAATTGATAAATAATTTATTTGTTTAAAAATATTTAGATTGGGAGCATTTAAAAATCTTTTTTTAAGTATATTTTTTATTAGGAGTAAATAAAAAAACTATTTAGATCATTTTTTTTAAAAAAAATACTTATTTATAAAAAAATAAAAATAAATAGTTTATAAATAAATGATATTTTGAGAAAAAAGATAATATTAATTTATTTTAATAGGTGTACTGAGAAAAAAGATTTAAAAACTCTAAATCAAAGGGTAAATTTATTATTTTTACACTAAAAAGAATTGCATGAGGAATCTTAAAGAATCTTAATAATAGAATTTCAATATTACAACTACTTGATTTTTGTCTTTACATTCTTGATTATCTTGTGTTTATCTTTTTGTACTTTTACTGTTACCCATATGTCTTTAAAACATCTTAGACACACCCCTTAACTAATAAGGTTCATGAGGAATCTTAACAATAGAATTTCAATATTACAGCTACTTGATTTTTGTCTTTACATTCTTGATTATCTTGTGTTTATCTTTTTGTACTTTTACTTTTACCCCTACGTCTTTAAAACATTTTAGATACACCCTCTTAACTAATAAGTTGTATCACGTTCATATTGCCCCGAGAAATATGGACAGAAATTGATTGCACGATTTGCATGTGCACCAATTATGTCACTTTTATGTCTGATTGCCCTTATTTTGGGAGGAAAGAATGAGGTATAATTTTAGCTACGGTTGTGAGAGATATTTAATTTCATATAGTGTAGAGAGAGGGAGGAGAAGAAGGCGTTGAGCTATTGTGAGGAGAAAAAAAGCATGAATTGTTGAGTCAAGGTTTTATTCAAGGTTAAAAATGGCATTTTACATCTCAATTAATTATTTACGGTGTAGAATAGGTTAAAAATTGATAGAAACAATGTTCTTAAGCATAATTTTCCTAAGCATGATTGCTTAGCGTGTAACTATAATCTCTAACATAGGTTTTGCCATACATATCGAAAATATGAAAATACCATGGTAGATGCATGTAACATAACGTAACATAGCATAATAGAAAACATTTGCTCTTTCAAAATAACTTGTTCAAAATTCAAGCTTGTACATGTACCTGCCCTTAGTCGGGTATCATATGTCATAAATGATCATCTTGTATAGTCAATATAATTCTTGAAACATACATTATGCACTATGACCTCCCGTCCTTAGTCGGGTTTGATAACGTGATTTTCACCCCCCTTAAGTCGGGACATGCCGGCCGAGTACCTTCTCGAAAGGTAAAAACATGATGGTACATAGACATATGCATACAAAATCGTTTAAAATATTTCTCATCTAAGTCATGGATTTGATTTGCATATCATAACATAATTTCATAAATATATCATAACATAAAAGAATAATTTACTCTACTTTAGAGAGGTTACTTACTTGTTTGTGTTGCGCTACTCTCATTCGTCGTGATCTCTAAACTAGTCGGATTGATTCTTATACGTTTCATTTATTAACATGGTTAGTATTAAAAACCTTACTTAAGTGTTTATGATGTACTTAAATTTATTTACCAAGTACTAGGTTAACTATGACTGTTTGATTATTCAAAAATTAATTTCTGTGAAGCTTCAATCGGTTGAGAAAAATGTTCAACCGGTTGAGAAAAAGTTCAACCGATTGAGCATGATCATTAGCTTAAAAAAATAGTTCAACCGATTGAGCATGATCAGTAGCTAAAAAATTCATATTCAACCGGTTAAGAAAAATTCAATCAGTTGAACTGGGATAAATCGAAAACTCAGCTTTTTTATCCAGACTTCCAAGCCTGTTTTGGGCCATCAAATGTTGGAATTTGAAAAATACTATTTGAAGCAAACTTGTAGGTATTTAAAATAGTTATCGAAAGACACTTGAATAGACTCAAGATGTTTTTTTATGAAGGAGTTATGACCAAAACACGAACATTGGTTTTTGAAATAAAACATAGCATAACATGGTTTGATTCTCGATCCAAAAATGGCATACTTGTGCTGTATTTTCATGGTATTTCTGAATCTTAACTAGGATGGAGTACAATCCTTCATCTTAGATCATTTTAACACTTCTTAAACTGAAAAATACATAACGAAACAAAGAAAATTCGTGAGGTTACCTTGTGAAGATCGCTGGTGATTCCTAACCCTTTTTCCTTTCTCCTTTCTTCTTCTCTCTCTCTTTTTATCTTTCTCTTCTCTTATTTCCCTCCCTCTCTTCTCTCTTGCGTGTTAAGTCCCAGCAAAATGCTGGGACATGTATGGGGAAGGGGGAGTGGTTGGGGTTGTTAGAGGATTTGTGGGATTTGACTATTTGGGGCTTAGGGATTTGATCACCTAGTGCCCTATAGGATAGGTCACACCATTATGTGGTCCTTATAGGTCCACATGATTTATTCCTATATGCTTGACATGTGTACATTTTTCTATTACGCTTTAACAAAAAATCTTCTCACGTACAAACTTATGTTTTCACATCAATTCTCAAAAAACAAAAATCTACTTAATACTTAGAACAAAATATAAATTAATTCACATAAATAACATATATTTTACTTACTTCATGCATATCGGGTTATATATCATATATATATTATTTAGAGAAATTTTAAATATCATAAAAGTTTTCGAGATTTTGCAGATACAACCACCTTCGCATGATATCCCAATGTCCATAAATATTTATAGGTAAACTCCTACCCATAAATAACTCATTCGAGTTTTTGTTCAATTTCTTGCGAGAAACTTTATTTAGGATATAGTTAGTGGTGAGAATCGTTTTACTCTACATGTTCTGAGGTAACCCAGAACTTACAAACATAGCATTCATCAAATCCTTCAAGGTAAGATCCTTTTGTTCATCAGCTTTATTTTGCTGAGTAAAATAAGGTGTTGTGGTTTGGCAAAATAATCTCGTGTTCTACACAGTATTCACCAAATGAGGATTTCATATTTATCACATCGGTCACTTCTCACAACTTTAATCTTCTTGTTAAGTTGATTTTCAATCTCATTCTTATAAAAAATGAATTTATCCAAAGTTTCATCCTTGCTCTTTAGCAATTACATATAATAGTATTTTATACAATCATCAATGAATGTTATAAAATACTTATTTGCATTGGGTATTTGGACATACTTCAAATCACATACATCAGTATGGATTAAAAACAATGGTCTTGTATTTCTTTCAACCGAATGAAATGAAGACTGAGTTAACTTCGCCTCAATACAAGTCTCACAAATGTGATTTTTAAATTGCTAAAATGTGATCCAAGTTAATTAATATACGCATAGAATTATAATTAACATATCGTAGTCTACTATGCCACAAAATAAAAGACTGAAACACATAAACAATAGAAAAATTCTAATTAGTAGTAGTAGGAATTATAGTCACTACATTCATTTTGAATATACCATCGATCATATAACCTTTCCCTACATACATTTCAGTCTTTGACAGAGTGACCCTATCTACCTCGAAGACCATACAGAAGCCATGCCTGCTCAACAAAGAACCATACGCCAAATTCTTTATGATTTTGAACACGAACAACACATTGTTTAAAGTCAACTCTTTTCTTGAAGTCAATTCCAGGACAACTTTGTCTATCCTTGTAACTTCCGAGGTGACTGTATTTCCCATATAGACGTTCTCACTGTTAGCAGCTGGCTTGAAGGTAGTGAATATTCATATAACACAATAACACATGGGGTATTCCCCCAGTGTCTATCCCCCATTCTTATGGATTTGATCCTACCATGTTCATTTCAGAAATCATAGCCGAGAGGTTGATATCAGATACACCCCTGTGACAACTTCGGTCCTATGTGCATAAGCACGAGGATTTATTAGTTTTTCGCACTCAGGAGTACGATGCCCGAACTTGTTATAATTAAAGCATGTGCCCTGAAACTTTTTCTTGAGTTTCTTGGCAGCAGCCTATCTTGGTCCCAGATTCACACCCCTGCTTTTCTGATTTCTTGATTACTTGTCCTTCGATTTATTCATCTTTGAAGACTTACCATACTCTATCATGTTAGCCTTGGCCATGTAGGAGGGCTTGATACTTTTGTTTCTTGCCCTGTTTTCCTCCTCAACATTAAGGTTGAAGAAAAGAACTTCCAAGATCATCTTCTTGTTTTTAAACGTGAGATAACTCTTAAACTCCTTTCTCGTCTTAGGGAGCTTATGGATGACCGTAGCCACCAAAAATGCCTCTCAATAGCATTCCTTTTGTTTTGATTGCATTAATGATAACCTGGAATTTTTGGAATTGAACCGTCACCGATTTCGTGTCGAGCATCATATAATCAAGAAACCGTCCAACAATAAACTTCTTGGAACCAACCAAGAACTTGTAATTATAGAAGGAAACCTATGTAGACCTAGAAAAAGAGAAATATGTACAACAATTTCAATAATTTATCCAATTTTTTTTCTAAAAAGCAAAACAAACT
>BRYE01000017.1:18044728-18046509 GCA_030159115.1 Actinidia arguta var. hypoleuca | reverse complement strand
GTAGTGTAAACTATAATTTTAGGTATATCTTAAGTATCTTAAAATCTGAATTATTGCTTCCCAATGATCACCACTTGGTTATGAGTATACCTACTCAGCTTATTTATAACATAAACTATATCTAGCCTTGTGCAATTCATTAGATACATCAGACTTCTTATGATTCGGAAATTTTTTAATTGCGATATGCCTTCACCTAAATTCTTTCCCAAATGATGATTTGGATCAACAAGTGTTCTTACAACGCTATTATCATTCTTGCTAAAATTTTTAAGAATATTCTCAACATAGTGTGATTGTGACAAGGCATATCCGTCAGACATCCTAGTAATTTATATTCATAGAATCACATCTGCTACACCCATATCTTTCATGTCAAACTTAGAGTTTAATATTTTCTTGGTAGTTTTAATCATGTCATTATTATCCTCTATAAGTGTCCTTCAATAGATACATTTGTCATATTCATTGATTTTAAATGCATTTGACAATATTACATTGTCAAATTTCTCATGCTACTATTTGGGTGCTTGCTTAAGTCCATATAAAGACTTTTGCTTAAGTCCAGATAGAACATCTTTTGCTACCATCTTTTAAAGTCAGTTCTATTGAACCATTCTGGTTTCTTAGCATGACTTGCTATTATGTTTGTCTAAACCAGTGCCAACACATCAGCGGGGATGGGCAATCCAATATTGGCCATAACATCAATGGGTACCCCGTTCACATTCTGATCATCTCCGGCATTTTCAAAAAGTTCGGTATTATCAACTATTTTAGTTGTCATTTGCACTTAAAATACAAAATTAGTATACTGATATCAAATCAAAAAATATAAGTTTGTTATTCTTCACAAATAAATTCAAAAATTCAAAATTATTTGTAATTAAACAAACAATCCAAAGACTAAAGGGTTGATTAAGGAGCAAGTTTATCGATTATCGAGAGGAATAAGATTAAAGCCTATTAATTAAAAGTCACTTCAATGGAAACTCAACTTAATTGACTAGAGATCCTAAGATATAGGTTCAATGGGACAACTAAGTTGTATGTGACTAGTGGAGAATTACTGTGGAGATTACTTCTCCTACCCATTTCTATGATAACTTAGTGATACATATATCAAGTTTGAGGTTAAGTTATGATTTTAATAATTCTCATATCTTGAAATAATTTCGAGTGGGATATTGTACGATATCCTTAATGAGAAATCACCTATATGAGTGTGAAGGGATAACTTCTATAAGAATGATAAATGCTAAATTCTCTAAAGTACTTATGAAATTATCAGACGATGCTTAGGACCAAAATAGGCACAACCGTAAGAATCGATTTTGTGATTGGGGAAAATTCTATGTGATAATTATTATCTTGGTTCACACCAGCGGCTGAACAATTCAAGGTATCATGTCAACTGATTATTTAGTAATACTTGATAGTTTTTCATAAGGTCAAGTTTAAGGCCAAAACCTACCTACCTGTATACAGGAAATTTCCTTAAGTTGTCTCTCACTTAGGAATCATGTTATGTGTATTAAAACATAATAATTTTTCATTTATATGGGCGATGGGCATAATGTGGCATTTTGTGGTGATATTAGAGGCGCACTTAGCACTTAGCATGTGGCGCGTGAGTGTGATGGGTGTACTGAGTAATTCAATAATTACCTTTCAACCTCTTTAATTTTTAATTACAAAATAAACTCTCAACTTTATTTTTATTCATTAAAAGGTCATGACCTTTCAGTTCTGGTAATAACAGCCATAAGAAGTGAATTATT
>BRYE01000017.1:18032228-18034728 GCA_030159115.1 Actinidia arguta var. hypoleuca | reverse complement strand
AGGGGGATGAATGGGATGGTGAGGTGCAATATAGCAAGACGCGCCTCAAGAATATATATTTAATTTTGTTATTGTTTTCATGTCATTCTCTGTTGCCTCTGAAACGTACGGTAGCCATGAGTGTTACAAGGGCAAATTTACTTTGGGCTATTGGGATGGGCAAATCTATTGATCTTTTGTTTATGTCTATATGTGTTGCACACAATTCGTCGAATACGAGGAGATCTGTGCCATTCACGGGGTTTTTTACTAAGTTGTTCAAGAGGTATGGTGTCCATATTCCCGTGGATCTAACTAGAACTGAGCCAGAGAAACCCATTGATAGATTTTTGTTGACTCGATTTGAGGGGCAATAGAAGAAGAGGAGAATGGAGGCAATTGAGTCAGAAGCACCATCGATTGGAATGAATGAGTTAAAAGAGACAATCACAAGCCTTAGGACGGAGTTTGATACCCGTAGGACTGTATTGGAGGAGCAGTATGGACGCCATACGACCATGCTCCAAGAAATAAAAGGAATGTTTATTCGGATGCAATCAAAGGATGACGATGAGGATGAGAATGATGATTAAGAGTTTAGAGTTTCGATTTGGTTTTTATTTTATTATGCTCATAGTCTAAAACTCTTATTTTGTTTGGATTTATTTATCTTTTGAGATTTGGTTGGATATTTGTGATATGTCTTGAATGTTGAGAATAATGCCTAGGTGTTGTTGTTGTTTTTTGTTTTGGTCTATTTAGTGCAGAAATCGTTCTACTATGATTATAAGTGGATAAAAATAGATTTATTTTCTATTCCATATCATCCAAAATAGGTTTATTTTCTAGTTCCTTTGAATTACATTGTGACTCTTCGCATTCCATGTTTATAATTTGTTATTTCATATGTTGTGAATGTGTTGAGCCTTCTTAATTTTTGGAAGCATAACTGAAATATTATATTTTGTTTTTAAAGATAGTTGAAATAACTAGTGACTTTGCATAATATGATATTTAAGCGGATTATCATGTCAATTTGGTCTTGCATGTTTGAAACTTTACTGTTTGTGTTATATATAGAGAGATGATAACTTACACTAAGTACGAGTCGTGCTTTTCAAAGTAAAATTGTTATAAACTCACATAACAACTTTCATGAAGTAGAGATTTATACCTTGTGAACATTAAAGCCATGAATCGTTTTTGTGAGTGATTTTACCTTTACTCAAAAAAATTTGTTGAACTTTATTGTTTAAATAGCTTCAATATTTTTGAAGTTGGTTTACATGTCAATGTGATAAATTAAATTTTTGATACCTTTTACATGCTCACACATATTCCAGATTTCGTTACATTGAGGCCAATTTACGTTTGACTTTCCTTTCTGTCATTCTTTCGGTAATTGTGCATAAGATGATCTCAAAAAGCATGTTAAATCTAGAGTTTGCCTTGAATTTGAAAAAAAATAGTATGACTTTTGAGAAGTTGAGAAAAATCGAAGAGAAGGAGAATATGAAAAAAAAAAAAAGAGAAAGAAGAAAAAAAAATAAGGAGTTCAAAAGTGAAAAGTGTGAAAAAAAGAGACCAATGCATATGTCGAGATCTATTACCGCTTGATTTTCTCTATTTTATTGGATTATTCTTTCATTCATGGCCTTAAGTGTATGAAAAATATATAAGTCCTTGAGTTCTTGCATGTAAAAGCCATCATGTCGAATTCACAATTGTTGCATTAACTATGAACATATTTTTGTGAAGCTATGCCAAGTCGATACACTTTACACTTTTGCGGTTTTTAAAATTAGGATTGCTCTATTTGCATTACTCTTTACACTTACTCATAGAACGAGCAATCATTTGAGAGAAACTTGTGTGTTCTATTTTTGAGAGTGTATGACTTGTGAGCTTTGAATCAAGACTGTCGGTTGTTGTTATGAGATGCATAATGATTGATCTTTAGAAAATACAATTTTACTATTACACTTGAATCTCTCAATATATTGCACTTGACGATTTTGTAGATTGCATGACATAATTTGGTTGATTTGAACTGCTTGCATTGTATTATGTTGAGAAACTGTTGTTAAACTATTTTCAATACATTGCATGATGTGATATTTGTGGGTATCATCACTAAAAGCCCTCACGAGACACCACTCCTCCACTAGGGGTAACCTAGGGGTTTAAAGGCTTGATGCATATGCTAAATGCATTCGGGACTCTTATGAAATGAGAGATTATATTTTGTTTTGTTAATTTTGCTAGGGACTAGAAAAAAGTTAGTTGGAGGGTGTGATTGGACTGTATATTGTAGTCCAAGTGCCGTTAAATCGACCTAAGTTAGCCCTATATTTGGTAAATTATATTTTTTTATCGTATTTCGTATTCAAAGTCGTGTTTGAGTTCATTGCAGATAAAATATTAATAAAAAAAGAATTTGAAGCCATAAAAGTGATCCATAGTGCGGGTATGTATATTGAGGATCATTATCGGGATTTATCTCTGAAATTATGAAAGTTTT
>BRYE01000017.1:18009728-18027228 GCA_030159115.1 Actinidia arguta var. hypoleuca | reverse complement strand
GCAGTGTAGTACATATTTTCAGTTTTGTCCCTTTTTTCTTCTTAAACCACTTGAGAATGTCTCTAATGAGGCTGCTTGTGCTCGGATGATACATATTTCTCTTAAATTTAGGGTGATAATTTTTACACACCCCTTTTCACTAAATGCATTTTACTTTTTGTTATTATTATGAAAATTAAAAGAATGTCTTTAATATTTTTGCCATTTATCAGAATTGCCCCTCCTCGTAACAGTGCGCTTTTACTTCCTTCTTCTTTGAGGGACAATTTAGGAGTTTATACAAAAATTTTATAATAATTACAAAATATGGAGTGCATTTAGTAAAAAAAATAGAGTACAAAAATCATAACACTTAATTTAACATACCATTTTTATAAAAAATAAAAAGGTGCACTTTGTACAAAAAATCTACAACCTACCCCAATAGAGTGTAAATAGCTTATGGGTCAAATGTCATCACTCCACCACTCTTTAGGAGAGGTCAGATTTCGAAAGAGGATGCAATAATGTTCATCCACGTGATAAGGTAGGTGAATATTGATAATACTATATATACATGACATCCCTATACGTATTGTAGATGAAATAAGAAAACACATTGGTGGAGTTTTAATACGTGTTGTGCCTTGGGTATATTTAGTAAAAAAAAATTAGTGTCTAGCATTATTAGAGTGAAACACTATCCACTGTACTTCAAACGAGACTCATGTACTTGGATCAATGGAATAATAAATTGTTAGGTAAGTAAACATAATTACACTCAATCGTGAATAGGAGCTACCCAACTATTTAGGGTCTTTAAGCGAGATCACGATCACCAGCTCAGAGGTCACTTGATGGGTTATTTGTTTCAACTTAAAAGTGGGTAGTTAAATTGGTGTTTTATTGGATAGGTTAAAGCAAGCAAATCCCTGCATAGATCAGCTTAAACTTAATGAATGACAGATGAGATGGAGTTCTTATCTGCTGGAAAAATCTTTTTAGCTCATAACAACGTGGAAAGAGAGAGAAATGAGAAAGACGTGACCAACCCTTTGAAAAAAATGTAATTATTTAAAATGCTGGGCTTATCAAATGTGGGTTTTGATTGATTCTCCAATGTGGGTTGGTTTGGTCATTCCAGCCCAAAGTACACTAGTGTGAGTCATACAAAAGTAGCAGATGTGTCAATCCACAAAGAATAACGGTTTTGTTTTGATTTTTCTAGTGCTTCTCTAGTTCTCTTACATGTTTTAGGGTAAATTTCATAATTGGGCCTTGTAGTTTTACTAAAGTTTCACTTTGGTCTCTAGTGTTTTAATTTGAACAGTTAAGACCCTATAGTACACATTAAGAATTTAGATAGAAATTGAGCATGTGAATGTTGCATAAACCTTTTTAGAGGGTAATTGTACTCGCATAAGTTTCGGTAATTTGACCACAATTCACTTTGGTCCTAAAATGTCAGTGTGAGTTTTCACGTAGTACTTTTTTTCTTTTCCAAATATTGATAGGGATCTATATTGAAACTGGATTGAAGCCATAGAATCCTAATTGTTTAAAATTATACAGATTAATATAAAACTTTGGTTAAACTACAGGGACCAACAGAAAAATTTATCCCTTGTAATATATAAAGGGAGAACATTGTTTTGATACCATCTCTTTTCGAACTAATGTAAAGGCAAGTCTTATGTGCCAATTAATAAAACGCATGTTTTGACTTTTCAAACTATTCAATTTTTGATGCTTCAATAAATGCATGTTTTTTTTCTTCTTATTCTTTATTCCCTCTTTATCCTCTCAACCATTTTCACATTGATGGTGAAACAATTAGGGATAAGTTGCCTAAAATATTGGTGTTCACTAGGGGGTCCAAAATACCCGTCGGACCCGAGAACCGACCAGAATCGACATCATTGGGTCGGGTTGGTTCGAGTCTACCATCACCTCGGTTCGGTTCTGGGTCTAAAAATAAAATACCCGTCCGGTTCGGGTCGGTTCTCGGTTCTATAATTTTTTTTACCTCGAACCGATCCGAAGGAGAACCGAATACGGAACCGATATATAGACCCGAGAATATATTAATACGGTTCTCGGAGTGGTTCGGTTTGTATTATTTTAAATTATATTGGATGTTAATTTGCATTATTTTAAAAAATATATAATTGTATAGGAGTTATTTGTATTTTTTAGTGTTCACCAAAAGTCTAAATGAACTGGGTAAACCCGATCCGACCCGAACTAACCCGACCCTGAGAGAACCGAAGAACCGAACCGAACGGTTCGGTTCGGTTCTGTTCGATTCTCTCGAATGCTCGGGTCGATTCTGGGTCCAAAAATCTGGAACCGTGAATGATCGGGTTGGTTCTGGGTCTGACTCAGAACCGACCCAACCCGACCCATGCCCACCCCTAGTGTTCACTCCCACATGAGGGTGCACCAATTCTTTTTTAATTTTGATTGAAAATGATGGGAAAAAATTGAAAATGGGTGACCTACAAAATCGGTGGGAGAAACTTATTGATGTCCAACCCTACTACTGAGTTTATATTCAACATGTAAAATGAGCAGTCAAATTTAACAGTTCAAAAGATAGAATGTCGATGTCAATGACTGATATAATTAACATTAGCCACTTGAAAAGTTATCATTAGTTGGAGTGTGAGGTAAAAAAAGAGGTTAAAATTAATAATAAAAGAAATGATCACACTTTGGTCCAAGCTTGAGTTTTTTGAATGTCAAAGTATGAAAAAACCAATTTGCCATCAAAATTTGAGATTTCCAAATTTGAAAGCTTGATCAGAGAAGTTGATATTAGGACACCTCATCTCATTTTCTTATTTTTGTCATGTACTTTATCAACGTTGATCACAAATTTAAATTTGGTATACGACCCAAAGATCGACTAGATTCCTGCCACCAAATTACCAAAAATCTAGAGTCTATCCACTCTTTTTGCAAAGTTTATCCCCAATAATATATGTATGCATCTATAGATCCACATGTACAATACATATATATATATATATATACATATATATATATATATATATGAGAAGATGCGCAGGAAATGTCAAGACTCAGAGGGCGGTCTTGGATGCAGCAACACATGTCGGGTAAGTCGGCCATGGCCCCAAACACCGCTTTTTGACCAGACAACATTGGCCTGTCATAATTGCTCTTTTGCTTCTTGGCTTATGATAGGATCTTCAATCACCATTATGAGCCTCGCCCCACTTTCTTTCTATCCTCTTTCATGCTTTTCAATAATATTTTTAAACCAATAGGATCTAATGATATCGGTTCAATTTTATATATAGCATAGGAAAATGTAAATCACTTAGTATATTTCAATTCTATATAGAATCTGTAAAAATCTCGATAAAGAAATTTAATATGGCCCACATACACAATGCTTTGTATTATTAATTATTCTTTATTTAATTTTGAGTGATAAATAAAGAATACCTATTTTATTAAGAGTTTTTTGTGTAAGTAGATGTTCTATTATGAAACGGCAAGTCTATTATTAAAATGTATCTTTTAGAAACAAACACGTCTTTTCTCGGATAGAATGAATAGAAGGTTCTATGTGTTCGGATTTGGGGTTGTCGTAGTGATTTAAAACAACATTTTTTTTTTATGGGTTTATTATTTGCCTATCTTTATTATTCGATCCGTTGAATTTATAGAGTCCGCTGAGCATATGACATGCAAAAAAACAAGTCGAGAACATTAATAGTCAAATGATTGGATGTTATTCATCTTATAGTATAGTCAAAAAATTGTATTTGCCATTCAGTTATTTTAAAATAAATGTATTTAAATCATGTAACTATTAATCTTTTTTTTTTCATGGATGATTAACCCAACAACCTCTATAATTTTGAGAGTTTAAATAGTTAAAATAAAATTAAAATAGACTCATAAAAAAAAAACTATGAAATTATAGTGATTTAGGACACTATGAGATGACATCTAACCAATCTTGAACTTCTGAGCAAGCCTGTATTCCATCGACAAAGTTGACCAAAAGAACGCTACAGGTTATAAATTTCTTTCAAAATCTTCTATCAATTAAGACGTGACATTTTGTGGAAAATATATGAAATCTAGATGTTAATATTAAAAATAATCTTCACGGGTTCTTTGTTTCTAACACAACCACCTTTCCCATAAAACTCTAGGGCCGGCTTGTGGTATTTGAAAATTCATGTTTTGTGAATGGTGCACCAAACTCATTTAAGTTTGGCTTTGATTGAATACGTGAATTTTAAGTACATAAATTTTAAATATATAAATTTAAAATTAATAGATTTTAAATATTTAAAATTTTTAAATTTTAGTGATTTTAAATCTCTCATTTGGAAATACAATATATTTTTTAAAATATTATAATTACATGAATTTCAATTAATAATATTTTGGATAGAGAGAGAAGATGAGAGAGATGTGTGGATTTGTGATCAAATAATATTTATTTTAGAATTATTTAAAAAAAAATTATTTTGTTTTTAAATTTAAATATAATTTTTATTGATTTCAAAAATTTCGGTCCATTTGTCATTTAAATATACCCAATCAATTTAGAACATGTATCCAAATGGCGTTAAAGTGTAATCAAAAGAAGTTCACTGGACAAGCGTATGGATATTATCTTCCAGTATTGTGGCAATGTGTCATAGGTTCGAGTCAACATCGATCTCCCAATAAAATACATCGGAATGGGAATATGCCTGTCTAGTACCTATTTGTTACCAAAAAAAATATATATAACATGGGTCTTCTATTCTTTTACGAATAAAGAAAATATTTATAATTAGTTAAAAAAATTATAAAAGAATCCCAGAGTGTAATCTATTAACAAACTAGATTTTATAATTTTAATTATAACAAATCAAATTTTGATATCTTAATTTGGTCATAATTAAAGTCATTCGTCAATTTCTGTCAAACTAATATTGACGAAACCAACTGATTCTGCAAAAAACTTAGAAAAATAGTATCGTTCAATGTTTTTCCTTTTTAGTAAACTATAATTAGATGTTTTTTCAATTTTAAACCCTAATCAACCAAATTATAGCTTGTTAAAAAGAAAAAAACATTGAACGATGTCATTTTTTAAAGTTTTTTGCGAAAATCAATTGGTTTCGTTAATGGTGGTTGACTTTTAGTTGTAACCGGATTAAAACTCTAATATTCGATTTCTAACAACAAAAACTATAAAATTTAATTTGTTTCCAATATCAAAAACCCTTCAATGTTTTTTTTTTTTAATTTCCCTATAAGAGAATGAAATACCAAGTACCAATTTCGGACGAGTTAGGGCAGGCAAGTACCTTTGTTGGGCTATTACTCTATAGCAAGTTCAGTGAGGTCGCTACGCCGAAGTTCGGTCAAGATGCGGTGGTCGGTGATTTACTAAGTACTAGCTCTGGCCGAGTTAAGGCATGCACCGTCACTGAGTCGATGCTCTGTAG
Source organism: Actinidia arguta var. hypoleuca (assembly GCA_030159115.1). NCBI lineage: Eukaryota > Viridiplantae > Streptophyta > Magnoliopsida > Ericales > Actinidiaceae > Actinidia > Actinidia arguta. Next base: position 18,021,766 of record BRYE01000017.1, on the reverse strand, counting down.
CAAACTCGACAGGGTCATTGATGCAACGGTCGACGGAAACTCCAAGGCACATCAGGGGACATGAGATAACTAACACAACAAAGTGTTAGGGGCATGGATGGTTCAACCGCTTGCTCATTGACACAGCAGTCAGTACATCGAAGCACGTGCCGAGTACAATTTGTCTAATAACACAATAGTTAGCGCGTCTCGGCACGCACCGAACTATTATATAAGGCCAAACCTTATTTCTCCAAAGGTATGTAATTCTTGATATCCTAATCCTTAAACTCTATCTATCTATATATGCATTGTGTATCAACCAATCTTCTAATTTGATGATTGGAGAGTCATTTTTAAAAAAAAACTTTGACGATTGTTGTCACCATTCTTGTCTTGTAGTTCGATCCAACTGTTAATAATTTCTAACCAATATCTCTTGCCATTGATTTGTCATAACACGTGTCTATCTTCGATTTCTCTAAATGCATTGAATAAAGAAAGTTGCTTAAATGTTCACACAGCAAGTGGCGGTCAAATGGAATCTTAAGAATAAATTTTTTGAACTGACTAAATAGAAAAATAAATGACAAATCAATTTTCCTTTTTGACCAAATCCAGGGCATGTCTGGGTCCACACACCCCATAACAACACAATCTTAATCTCTTCCTCCGTCAACCACATTTCAAAACCAAACAGCACCACGTGGCATGAAAATAAGTCATACGCTATACGCTATACATCCATCGTAGACCAAGTTTTTAGAAACAGTAGTCCTCACAAGAAAAGAAATTTAGGGACCCCCTAATCTGACCCATCAAAAAATAGGACCCCCAATCTAGTGAAATTTGGAAGAATATCATTTTTTTGTGTTTCATTTGATGATTGGATAGGGAAAAGAGAAATTCTATTCTACAGCGATAAGACTCGTATCTAAACATCGCATATATTAATGGAGTACCTGAATTACTGGACAACCCCGCTCTTATGTTATATTGCCCAACTGAATAAAATCAATTGGAGGAAATAAATTCATCTAGCGAACCAAAATTCGCAAGCAAAATTTATATGGTATGAAACTCTAAAAGACACCAACGATCCTTAAAAATTAAGTTGCAATTCAGTACAATTGAGTTATAATTTAACGTGATTTTGTATATGATACAATATTATTCGTAACACTACCTAAAGTCTACTTAGTGCGTCGTAGAAAGTGAAAACTTTCACAGTAATGACTATTGGATTGGAAATTTTACCTGTCATATTTTTCTCACAAGTGCATAGTCTCCGAATCTAATGAGATGGAGACCCATATGCAACTGAATCTAACCAAATCAAAAGGAACTTCAACCACTAATTGGTTGGGATGAAAAGTGGTTGCCGACTTCTTCCATCATGGTTGTACGTTAGAATTATAAGTTGAAAATGATCATCATTAGTCTTTTCAAGAATTATGCAAATACATGAATCGTGTGCTTAATTTGGGTGTGAATTCGTGGGTGGAGAATTCATGGTAAAATTCTAGAAAGTTTCTAAAAAATCTATCAAGGACGCTGTTTGGTAATTGTTTTTTGGATTAGTTATTCAAAATAATTAGCAGTTTTTAGCTGATAGCCTTTGCAATTTTATTTTTAGAGAATTTTTGGGAAAATACTCTTTTTGGAAAAAATCTTAGAATGATATTTTCAAATTCTCTAAACTCATGTCCAAAAAAATAAATACAATGTAAAGACAACGAATGCTTTTGTTTTCAAAATATAATTTTTAAAATAATATTTTATAAAATTGATTCCGAAAATCAAACCAAACCAAGTTATTGACAATTCTCTACTAAAAGTTAGTAAAAGGTCAAAAGTCAAATGACAGATTTTCATTTTCATTTTTGTATTTTCCGAAATTTTACTATAAATCAAGCATCAAATAATCAAACACTTTTTAGAAACCCCAACTAGCTAGCCAAAATAATAAATGCGTAATAACAATAATTTTGTTATGTAATATCAATTTAACTTTAAGGAGATTAGATCCTTTAATTTTTCTTTTTCCATTTTTTATTTTTTGAACAGACTCTTGATTCAAAAACAACCTTAACGAAACAATGAATTTCTTTAGTATAATACGAAATGTATTCCCCATCTTATATAATTTGTGATAGCTTGTATTTTCTCCAAAATATTGAGATTATAAAGAAATCGAAAGCAACCCAAATAATTGGTAGAACAATATTGTTACACTGGGCCCCTAAATCGATACAAAATTCCCCCCAAAATAAAAATGACATATCAAAATTCTCAAAACTCTAATGAAATTGAGGCAATCCAATTATTCGTACAATTTTATACTGGATTGTGGCCCTAAAAATCAATACATGGCCATCAATTATATTGTTGCTTGGGATAAAAAGATAGAGAATAGTACTAGTGTACGATTCATCAAATAAAAGTCCTGTTTAGGATCAATTAAAAGAATATAAAAAATTGCTTTTAATATTTTAGGTAAAATAGAATAAAAAATACAAAAAATAATTTTCATACACTCACATAAATTAACTCCAAATAACCTAATTAAAAAAAAAAATATTAAAAAAAAAAAAACAATCCTAACGGGGCTTAAGAGAGAGAGAGAGAGAGAGAGAGAGGGGACGAGGGGGACATTGTGGTTGCAGTTGGGTAGCCAACCTGGCTTGTGAGATTACCTTGGGACCCCATAACTGCTGCCCACACCACAGCAATAATTATTAGAGACCAGTAAGTGAGGCGGTGTGTAAAGTTGACCGACAGACAAAAGCTGCGAATGATAGGAGGCCACGTCACCGGTGACTGCGACAAAAATCCACGCGTCGGCACGCAATTCTGTTTCTGTTGAGGCTCGCCTTTTCAACACGTGTTGGTTTATTTTCCGAAGAATTTTACTCAGAACAACATTTCTTTTATCACATCAAGGTGCGGAAAGAAAATAAAAAAAAAGTTGGAGAATTTTATGGTGCGTGCAATCCACCAAGGATCGATGTGTCTTGCAAATTGTTGTTTGTCAAACGTATTGAATTAGAAAAGTGCTAGGAATGCTGCATAAATTCATATGAAGTGTGGACCATACATTATCACGTGGGTATGGAATCATGTACAAATAGAGTTATTTTGATAATTTATGAAATATCTTAATTTTATTCTTAAATTAGTCTTACGCATTGGCCTGTCCACTTACTTTTTGATTACCGTTTTGAACACACTCCTCTCGTAATAGATGGAAAGCATAGAGCATGATCCACTACAAAACTTCCGTTATGAGAGTGATGTACTGAAAATTATATCGGAAGGTGTATACATGGGCTTGGGGTAGGTGTTGCCATTTAAAAGGGTAAGGCATCATGCTTAGCAATTAAAACGATGTTTGTTTTGATAAAATTTTAATTAAAACTACATCGTTTTAGATTTACTCCCTAATATTGCAGCATCTCTAATTAAAACTTCAAAATTAGTGAAGCACAAGCCAACTCCGTTTGGTTCATTTGTTAAATTAATTTTGTATAAATTATTTAAGAAATTATTTTTTAGAACAAAAATATTTATTATTTACATTCCAAAAATATTATTTTCAAAACAAAAATATTTATTATTTTCATACCAAAATATTATTTTCATATTTTTTCAAAGCTTAAAAAATAACTTTCGAAAACCAACCGAACTTTTTAAAAATATTATGAAAGAAACTGATTGCGAAAACGACACAATCTTTCTTATTAGAGAGTAAATCTAAAACAACAAAGTTTTAATTAAAATTTGATCAAAATAACATCATTTTAACTGGTAATCACGGTACTTACCCTATTAAGGGGCAACACCTACCCCAAACCCCACATGAACATAATTTTTCTCAATAATGATATAGTTTCTATTAATTTATTAAAATTTAAGAAATCGTATAAATGTTTTTCTGTTTCAAATATCAAACAAAATTATTTTTGTATGTTTCAACAAGAAGTATTCCTTTTAACTATTATAAATATATAAAGAAGTGAGAATATCCTAATTTTAAAATTAATGTATTTTAATTTAAATTTTTGCAACTAGCTTAGGGTTATTAAAATATCTTTCACTTTGCCACACTAAAAAATAATATATATGCCCCTATATATTTGTGTTAATTTTTTTTATTTTTTTTTTCAACAGAACTCACCATATATCCATTAAGTGGTATCAAATTTGGTTGAACTTGAGGTGAGAAATTTATGAACTTAAATTTTGGAATGACTTTGAAATATTAGGAATTAATTCTTTTAACGGGAAGGAAAAAAATTGTGAATCTATAGTTAATTATATTTAATTAATATAAGCATTATTAATTAGTATTAGGTAGTCGGGGGTCGTTTTTGAGTTTGATAGTTCCAACCCTTAAATTTTTAGTGCCCCAGATTTCAATCAAAATCATGCTTCCGCCACTAAACATATACCTAATTACGTACGACGTACATAGGCACACCTCTTGATTGCGGCATAATATTGGCCCAAAATATCAAAACAAATTAACTCTCCTGAAACATGCCCTAACTATAGTCATATGTTCCTGTAAAATCCACGTAAATATTTAATTTATTGTGTATTGAGAAATTATAGGAGTGTAAGAAAAATCGAGACAACTAAATCGAATGAAAAATCAATCAAAAATTCATTTTGATTCAGTTTTAGCTGTAAGTTTTTTACTCTAACCAAATATGATTGACTAACCGTTAGGCGAAGGTCTAGTGGATGTTTCTGGTCAAGACCGACTGATCGACTGTCTAGCTGATGTCGATCGATTCAGGTTCGCAAGTTTGATGAGGGTTTAGCCCCTTTGACTAATTTAACTCGTTTTGGAATTCCTAAGCTCCATTTTGATAGATGCCTTGTTAGTTCGGGAATCTGGTTTGACAAGTAACTTTTTTTGGTATTAGTTTGGTTTATAAATGACTCTTTGGTTATAAATTTGGGAAGACTCTTTCTTCTTCAGTTGGACTTCTTAGTTCCTTTGGGAGCCCCGTTGCGGGAACTTGGTGACATTTGGGTCTTGTGTAAAACTTGTAGTTCCTTTGGTGCCCCCTTGAGGAAACTTTGGTTGGATCTTTGTTACTTTTGTTGTGTGTTTCCAATTAGGTTTGAGAGATAATTTGTATTTTAGGTTTTGTGAGGGTTTTAAGAGAGTTTTTTTCTAGAAATTTTTTATTTGTAGCTCTTTGGAGTATTTGTTTGATTTGTTTGTGGAAGCCTTTGCTTGTTTGATTGCTTTTAGATGTAGGCACATTGCCAAACCACGTAGAATTTGGCATTTTTTGCTTTCGTTTGGTTATTCTCTTTTTCTTTCGCATTACATATTTGTTTGATTCTTTTCTTACATATTCATATCTATTTTTGAGGTGTGTTTGTTTTTGTATTTTTTTGAATGTTCCGCACAACATTAGCTGCCAATTCAGAGGTTTCGGTTTTTAAAATATAAAACAAAATTTTTTTGTTCGATTTAGTTTTGTGACATATTAAATCGTTACAAACTGAACCGAAGCAAACCAAATTAGGTACTTATTTACTTCTACAAGTATAGGTTTTGATTTCACAATTGTATAAACTAAATTCTTTTATTAGAACTCATAATTTCTCTTCAAATTGAACCGATTGAACCGATTACATCCCTAATAAATACCCAAAAAAACACTGAATAAATTACTCAATGATGAGGTGGAGACTAGTTCTTCATCAATTCCTTCAATGTTAATCTCTCTCTTTCATGGGGGGCTGCTCTCGGCCTCTGCAACCATTACCATTGGTTGGAAAAGGTGTGGGTGGCCTACCTTCGAATTGGACAATTCTGGTGCTGCTGTGGCTAGATTACATTTGACAACATATATACATATATATGTATTTTTCATATCTACATTCATCTTTGTCGTGCTTGATAAGATAACTTTCGCTTTTATTTTGATGAATCAGTCTATAATGGACAACTGTTACCTCCGAAGGAAATGCATTAGAAATTATTTCTCAAATAAGCTTCAATGTAAAGAAAAAAATATAAATGTGAATAGACAAGTTCGTCCCACATTAAAAAAATGAAAGAAAGTTAGTGAGTAAGCTCAAGTATGGACTGTTAAAATTGGGGCATTGGGTATCTCAAGTTTTTAAAAGGGAGAAGTTATGTATAAAGTGGGTTTGATCCATTAGCTTGTGGTTCTAACCCATATGTGCCCGTCCGGTCCTGTCTCGGCTCGTGTTCTTGGGCTAGTGCCTGATTGAATATTACTTTTTTTTAGAAAAATTATTCAATTATTTTAATTTCTAAAAAACAGTTAGAAATTACTCTTCCTTCCCCAAGAGTTAACTTTCTTTTTGCGAACAGTCATACCATTTCAGATTTAAGTAGAGCGAAATTATGATTTATTTCTGGATTTTTTTCTTTAATATGCGAGCAATTGCGAGTTTTCAATTTATACGAAAAGGTCCATGTGCGTATCTGTTTGGCCGAATATATATTATTTTGGCCGAATATGTGTCTTTCCAAAGAGGAGTCACCCTCTAGGAAGACGCCTTACCTCTTCTAAGAGATGTGAAGACTTCTATAAATTCCACCACCGTTAAGCATTCTTCATTCATTCGAAATTCATTCGGAAGAGTTAAAATTGGTTAGGATCATCCATCATTTTCTAGTATTCATTTCAGTGAGAGGAGACACTTGAAGGTTCGTCGTAATCTTTTGACTTGGAGTATTACTATCTGAAGATTGAAATTATTGTATCATAGGAGTTGTATGACACATTCTGTGAGTACCAAATGCAGGTCGTAAACGATTTAAAGATACTAAATCTAATTCAAGCCTCATCCAAATCAAATTATGTTCCTTAAATAATTATGTAAGTTGCATTTTTTACATTTTTGTTTTTTTCTACACTTCAAGATTCAAACTTTCTATTTTTAAAAAAAAAATGCTGAAAACATTTTTTTTTACCAAAAATATTTATAATCGATTTTGCTAACAACAGTCCCTTGGGCGGTAGTTAATAGAATCTTTGCAAGTTTATTTATAATTTTTTTATAAGTTTCAATGTATTTTTATGAATATTTATACATTTTTTATACTTAGTAATCCACTTTTATTTCATTAACCACCACCTACTAGGTTGCGCTTAGTATTTTTCATTTACAATTGAAAAATATTTTCAATACACTTTCACATGGTACGATCATTTTTAACATATTTCAATATACATTTTTTTATTTACAAATAAAAAATATTTTCAGTACACTTTCTCATGTCACAATACATTTTTCACGTATTTCAATATACATTTTATACGCTAACCATAATCCATTATAATTTTTCATAAAATTCAATATGTTATGGTACTTAAAGACTATAAAAGTGTCTCAAGTGACATATTTCTTAGCTTATTGGTTATTTTGGTCATTCTTTTTGAGCTGAAAAATCTAGTCTTTATTTATGTTTTATCCAAGAATTTAAACACTACAATATTAATTCAAAATATTACGACTATGAGAAATATTGTACGATCCAAGATAAAAAGAGAACAAACCATTCAATCAAGAACACACCAGACTTTTTTCGTGAAAATCCTTGAATGGAAGAAAAATCACGCGTCTCCTTTGCTAGACAAAAATCATGCACTATAACTTGATGTTTAGACGGTTATAAGACTCTTACAATCAAAACCTATTAAATCCATGATCAAATGATTGTCTAGATCTAGCTCAAATCCACGATTCACCGTCTCCGTGCTTGATCACCATTCAAATCCCATTAGAACGGATTTCACGCCTTGAACTCCATCAAAGATATTGAATGCTTCAATATGGTTAAAGATGATTTGCGCTAATATATTTTTCTGAGCTCTTTGAAAGATAAAGTGTGATTTTCTTTAGAGTATAATGATAGAGGTGGCTCAGATCAATTTTGGGGAAGTGTGATGGACCTTTTATAAAGGTAAAAAACCCTAGCATTGCGATTTTTCGGCGATACAATTTTTCAGATCTCGATCCCGCGATGATCCCAAGAACTCTGTGACAATTTGCAAGCTATCCGCTTTTTCCCTCGACGTCCAGCGAGATCTTGTGAAGTACCCGCGAGCTTTCTGTGACACCCCAGCACACTGTGTTCATCCTTGAAGACCCTCAAACTCTATCAATGTGCACTTTTATCGCCATCAATGTATCATACAAGTCTCTCTTAGCACGAGCTTGCACGAATAAGCTTGAAATCTTTTTCCGAATGCTTACGATAAATAAAAAGATTACAATAAATAGACTATGTCACGAAATTTGGCCAACACCATAACCTTTCAATCTCCCATTTTGGCAATTCCGTGACCAAAAACCCTATCCTACGACACATTATAGGGAAATAAAAAGATTACATAGATGAAACCTCAATCACAAGCTCTTAACATCATTCCTGCACTTATAACACGAAAACAACCAATCCAACTCAAGTGCATTGATATCAAAGTTATTCAAACATTCAAGCATAGACATAACATGTAAGAATGACATGTAGGATGTAGATGTAGGGCTTCTCTCTCCCTTTTTGGAACAAATTGACAAAGAAAGAACGAGAAATAACGATAAAAAGACAACACAAAGGACATAAACCCAGCAATGAGCATAAAAGTAAATTAGTCGACATAAGTACAAACCAAACCAACCATAAAAAATATTTAATTACACACCCAAATCCTAAAAAGTTCAGAGTTCTTGAACACAAAACCAAATCATCTATGTCGAATACTATTCATGAAATCATTTACTTCAGTGATGAACTCAGTATGTCGACAAGACAATGCCGAAAGCGTATTGCGGATGGCAACAATATCATGCGCCTGACGCTCCATAATGAGATCAACTCGCTCATGAACCTGACTAATGCACTCTATAAAGTCCGTATGAATGACATTCATATGTGTGAAAAAAGTAGCAATGGCATCAACGATTTTAGAATTAGCAGCAGTAGCAGGATCAGCAGGAGGAGGAGGTGTAGCAAAGGTAGATGGAACAGCAGGAGCAACAGGAGGAGGAGTCTCACCATCCAACAGATCAAGATCCACGGCATGGGTCCTAATCTAAGAAGAAGGTGGAGCGACACCAAGATGCGCATTACTCATCCGAAGAGTATATCATGAAATGGCCTTACCAAATGGAATGCAAGTCCCATCGGGCTCAAATACAATCTGATGGCATGCCAGAAACTCAATAATCAAGAGCCCGAAAGGAAGATAATCTCGAGAAAAATTATCCAACGAAGCCTCAAGGATGAGATTGAACATTAGACGACTCACATCCACTAACAAGTTTGAAGCAATGGCATGCATAAACTGTGCATGTGTCTCATCAATTTCACGAACATGAGATGTACACTAAAACAAATCACATATGATATGATTAAGGACATGAAAGACGTCCTTTAACCCTTTTTGCTTCAAAAAACTTGAAAGATCGGGAGGCCAATCGCCTTTATTATCCAGCAACAAGTGGGCCAAAGAATTCAAGGAAGACCCATTTATAAACGGAGGATGTGGGAAACCAACAATTTCGAGATCAAGTGACTGTATATGGTGGAAGGTGCAAATATCAGAAATAGAAAAGTCTAGATACACCCCACGGACATAGGACTTTAATGTCCCGGCTTCCTTATTTGAAGCATGAATATTTGCATAGAATTCACGAACGAGTTCTAAATAGATAACTCCCTCAGACACAGAAGTCATTGCTAACCCCACTTACTAAAGTAAGTATAAATAAGAGTCTCAGGAAACTCTTCAAGAAGAGCACCCCGGGAAACAAACACCTGACGAGTTTTGAAAGAACGATTAAAATGGGCCTCGGCCTTGGCCTCAGAGTTAGGCTTAAATTTAGAGACATCGTGATTGGAAGTGTCTCCCTGTTACCTAGAGCCAGAGACACCAACATTGCCAGAGCAACCACAAGAGCCCGTGGCTTGTCGTTTATTTGATGTACTAGTGGAGAGGTGGGAAGACAGGTAGGGCCCCTTCTTGTTTTGAGGAGTAGACATTAAACAATAAATACAATCCCAAAATACCAATTAAAATAGATGCACCAATCCAGTTGATGACTGGTCTAAGAATCAAAACAAAACAAAGAATTAACTGCTAAGAACTGACTACCGAGTCCACAAACTATAACCACGAGTCCTAATGACACAAACTCTTAAGGAACCCACAATTAGCAGATTAGAAGACCCCCCCCCCCAAAAAAAAAAAAAAAAAAATTCAAAACCTAGGTAAAAAAATCACAAAAAATGCATAATAATAAAAAGTAGGAGAAAGAGTGAATTACCTAGGGATAGATCGGAAAACCCTGTGAAGAATGGAGGAGAATATGTCACTGGATTGAGGAGATTCGTCACCAGAGATCGTGGAAATGAGAAGAAGAGAGAGAGAGCAATTGTTGCTTGAAAAGTTCGGGCAAAGAGGAACAGTCGCTAGAACTTTATACTTGTACTAATAAGTGGACTTCGCGGGATCTAGAACTCGCGAGATCCCACGAACAAATAAGTAAACTTCACGAGATTGAGCACCCGCGATATCCAACAAAACGGTTGCTGAGAAATGAACTTTGCGGGTTTGAGAACTCGTGAGATCCAATGAACTTTTCATAGAGAAAAAAAAACAAAACCACAAGAGAAATGAAAAATAATGATAAACTGAACATGCATATAACCTCAATTCTTAACACATGCAAAATACAACCAATGAAATTTAAGAAGTCATAAGTATGAGTAATTTGACATCAATATGGTCAAGGTAAATTACAAAAGCAACTCAAGTTACCCAGTAATGATAAGACTCATACTAGCTACCATGAAGCCAAGATGCATGTTCGTCAATTAGACCAATGTGAATACAGGCCCTAGAATAAGATTCAGGCAGGATTCATAATGAAGATCTCATCTTGACCACTGAAGTACTAGAAATCAAACCTCCAAGCTATCCCAATCAATTTTTTTTGGACAGATTCTTCTTTCACCATTTAAAGTTCCAACTTTATCTCTCCAATTATCCAACATAAAACATTAGTAACCATTTGAGAATGGTGACTTTTACACACATGAGCAGGTAGTCATCTCCTCTTATCACATAACAAGGGTAACTTCTCTCACACTCACAGGTAGCCCTTTCCATTTAATTCAAAATAATTTTTTTTTCCAAGAAATGGAATACATGATCACAATCATTCTAGATATTCACGAACAAGAGAGATCATCCATTATAAGGATTGTAAAAAGGTCATAAATAGATGGATTCCATATTCAAAGAGATCTCATGCGAAGAGCATCAAACCAACATAAAACAAAAGCATGACTATTATCATCAATGTCACTTGAATTACTAATACATAATCAAAGATGCATATTAGATTCAATTCAGAACATACTCAAACAATTACCATTTCATGATAAGTGCTTTGCAAGGAAGAGAAAAGTAGAACATGCACAAGTTTAGACCCGAAAGAAGACATACACTCTCTCTCTCTCTCTCTCTCTCACACACACACACACACACACCGTAAGACACGGCCTGAGAAAAAATGAGACTCTAAGAAACACTCAAGCCCCAATCTTACCATATCAAACTACTTTAGAGAACACACTCCTTGGAATTTCCGCAGAAACTCAAACGTAAGTGTCAAGGGGGGTCGTGAAGAGGTCAGCAAGTTGATTTTCAGTGGATTTATGCTCTAGAGAAATAACTTTCTCTTCGACTAGATCGCGAATGAAGTGAAATCGAATGTCAATATATTTAGTGCGAGAGTGTTGAACAAAATTCTTAGATATACTAATCTCACTCATGTTATCACAAAATAAGATCAAGACATTCTACTCTAAGCCATAGTCATTCATCCACAAGAGTTGGGTACAACAGCTTCCAGCAGCTATGTACTCTACCTCAGCAGTGGACAAGAAAATGGCATTTTGCTTTTTACTATGCCAAGCAACAAGATTATTACCTACATAAAAAATATCCTCCAAAGGTGCTCTTACGGTCATCAGAAGACCTTGTCCAATC
>BRYE01000017.1:17997228-17999728 GCA_030159115.1 Actinidia arguta var. hypoleuca | reverse complement strand
GCAGCAAAGCCAGTCTTAAAATTTGAGGGACCTTAAGCAATGAATGAAGATGAGAGTCCTTCATGCATCTACTCGTACATACCACTAAAATTATGACTATATATATTATGATGTTTATATATATATATATAAATTGACATTTTCACATACTAAAATTCATAAAGATAAAATCAATTTAAAAAAAAAATTAGTTACAAGTTGTTGAAAAGATATATACCCAAAAATTAATCATAAAAAAATATATATATATTCATAGTAAATTGATATTAGGACTTGGATATACTTGAAGTTGAAACCATCAATGACCATATCAATAGATTTTGAAATTAAAACTTAATGACGTCCCAAGCAGGAAGTTACGATAAGAATTTGCAAAAATCATTAATGGAGATAAAAAATATTGCAAGGAAATTTGGGACTAGGGCATGTGAAAAATAAAGCAAATAATTTGAGTATTAGGTTTGTTGGTTTAGATGAATTATGGGCGAAATTAAAAAAAAATAATAATATTTTTTTTATGTATTTAGTTTAATCCCTTTATTTTTTAAAGTTATATTCTGTGTCCTGTACCTTTTTGGGAATCTGAGCTTGTAAATTAGGCCCTTCACCAAGTTTTTTTAAAAAACAATTTGAACCTATATAATAGGTACTAAATATTTGAAAGCCTTAAATTACTCAAAATTAAAGGACCTCAAACACTTACTTTAGGTACTTCAGCCCAGGACGGGGCTTGAAGACCGGGTGATGCTACAGTTATAATAAATGGTTTACAATTAATTATAACAATGCTAAAAAGACGTCGTTTTGACATTGTTATAAATGATTATTGTAAATCATTATTATAAATTGAGCATTTTTCCTGAAGAGCAGACTCGGCACGATGACGTGACACGTTCACGGGAGTATCTGTGCCCAGATCTGTAATCTGGGTCTGTGCTTGGAGGATTACTCCTCCCCACTATCAATGATTTGATCAGATGTAAGCGCCAAGCACTTAAAATTATTGCACATCATTAATTGATCAGATGTAAGCGTTGTTACTTCTTTAGTGTGTCAGTGTGTGCATGTTAGACCTTTTTTTTTTTTTTTTTTTTTTTTTCTTTTTTCAGAAAGATAGGGATAGACCTATTTGGTAAAATACACAAAACATCAACTAAAATATTAAGCTCTATGTCACTTTGGTCTTCAAAGTTTCAATTTAGTTATTAAAATATTCTATTTGAATAAAATTGATGCAATTTCAAATGGCTGTCTAAATTTTGAATAAAAACATTATAGTTATAAGTCAACGGTCCTTATCAATTTTATCCCTAAACATTGTAAGGTAATGTTTGGATGATAAGAATCTTAAAGAGAAATAAAAATGTAATTCTCGGGCTCATGATTCCCCTATTTAGAATATATTGAAATAAGAAAACCTTTCATAATTACCAACTCAAGTTAGATTTGTCTTTCTAAACTTAATTTGATAGATTTGTTAATTTAATATATATTATATTATATTACAATTTTTCTAATAAAAAATAATTAATTTGGAGAAGAATTTTGAATTATTCAAATTCTTAAATGTGACTAAATCAGATATTACTATGTAATGAATTCTTTTTAGTAAGATCTCGATTTAATTCTAAATTTTGGCCAACCAAATAAAGCTTTATAGTGTTTACTGGTGGAATTGATAAAATTGAATGTTTGAAGATCAAAGTGACATGTGATAAATACTTTTGGGGATCATTGATGTATAATGTAATTATTTTCATTGGGGATTTTCATTGTCGTTTAAAATTGGAGCATTGCGATTCCATTCGATAATTTTAAGGACATAATTAATAAAATTAAAACTTGAAGGACCAAAATGAAACAAAATTCATATTTTAGGAACTATATAGGTATTTTACATATACCTCTTTCTTAAAAATTTATAGAATAAAATGGTTTCAACTTTATTGATCCTTCAATTTAAAAAAATTATAGAATGAAATGATTTTAAAATAAAAAACCTTGCACTTTCATTTATAAAATAAAATATATTATCCAAATATATGTATCTTGATATAATATTTCATAAAATTTAATATTTTAATTTTTATTACACATCTTTACTGTAATGACATTTAAAAGATGAATAATTTGAATCATTAAATTATACACGTATTTAGTAAAACAAATAAGCAACTTCACAATAAAATTGAGATCTTCAACCTAGTAAATCCGAATTTTATTTTCTGTGGGCTGCGATCCACAAAACATGATAATATTTTGTGATTGGACATGTAGCGTATCATAGCCTTTCTCACATAGTACTAAATAATTTTTCAAATTGATTGATGTACCATGAGAACATTAGAAAACCAAGATTTCTTTAATGATTAAATTAAGTATTTTTTATTCTCACTCTTCCTTTTCTTCGGTTACATAACTAATTTAAAACATCCATGGCCCACTTCCCCTAAAAGAAGTAAGTCTCAATTTCCAATTTTCAACCTAGCAACTTGGATAA
>BRYE01000017.1:17967228-17969728 GCA_030159115.1 Actinidia arguta var. hypoleuca | reverse complement strand
GATGGGAGAGGTTTAAGAGGTTACAAATGAGAATAGTGTTAATAAAAAATTCAGGAATTCGTATCAGATTAGGCAAACAAATTACAAAATGGAAAATAAATTACAAAATAAATTTGCTATCAGATAATTACAAAATAAATTACTAAGTAAATCTGCTATCAGATTATTACTAAACAGAAACTGCATATCGAAAAACAATAAACAGTATAAAAAACATAAAAATTAACAGTAATGGACCGAGATCAGCGTTAAACATTATCTCCTTAAGATATAATTTGATCCATCATTGGTGCTTATAGCTGTCTCACAAGATGCAACAATCACGCGCACAGAAATTAGCACAATTTATGGGTGCTCGACAAACCAGTTGGCAGTGTTGTCCTCTCACGAACGACTCTAATGCAGAATGCCAGAAACTCTTTGTTTTTCCTCACTAATAAACTCTCGAATTTCTGTGTGTTATGAACTTGTAGGAGATATTTGTATTTATAGTTTTCAGCCTGTAATTGAAAGGCCACGAATTTACTCCACCATTGAAATAACTGTAACAACTTCATTAACCAGCCAAATTATTCATCTCTTATGGCTGTTGTTATCAGAACTGAAAGGCCATGACATTTTAGTGAATAGGAATAAAGCTAGGAGTTTATTCTGTAATTAAAAATTAAAGGGGTTAAAAAGTAATTATCAAATTACTCAGTACACCCCATCGCATCTACGCACCACGTGTTAAGTGCCAAGTGCCAAGTGTGCCTCTAATAGTGCCATAAAGCGCCACATCGCACCCATCGCTCACAACAAATGGCCTGTGACTCACAGTTGCAACGTAGCCGCGCATGCACATGAATTGAAAAGTTATGGCCTTTCAGTGAATTCCGATATTATCAATTGTTTCAGCTGCCATCTGCACTTAAAATACAAAATTAGTAAATTGATATCAAATCAGAAATATAATTTTGTTGTTATTTTTCATAAATAAATTTAGAAATCAGAAACTATTTGTTATTAGACAAACAATCTGAAATCAGAATTCTGTCTTAAGATTGTTAATAAAAAATTCAGGAATCTTTTGATTTTATATTTGCAAAATAAATTATAAAATAAATCTGTTATCAGATTATTACTAAACAGAAAATTGTGTATTAAAAAAATAATAAATAGTATAAAAAACATAAAAATTAATAGCAATGGACCGAGGCTAGCGTTCAACACTATCTCCTCAAGAAAGAATTCGCCATGTCAATAATACTTACGGCTGATTGGCGTCTGTCTCCCAGGATGCAACAATCACGCGCACACAAATTAGCACAATTTATGTGTTATCGGTGAACCAATTGGCAGTGTTTCCCTCTCACGAAAGACTAATGCAGAATGCCATAAACCTTATGTTTTTCCTCACTGATGAACTCTTAAATTTCTGTGTGTTATAAACTTGCAGAAGATGTTGGAATTTATAGGCTTTCAAGCTGCAATTGAAAGCCCATGAATTTACTCCACCATTGAAGCCATTGTAGTAGTTCCATTAACCAGCCAAATTATTCATCTCTTATGGCTGTTGTTACCAGAACTGAAAGGTCATGACCTTTTAGTGAATAGAAATAAAGATGGGAGTTTAAGAATTACTCAACACACCCCATCTCACCCACACGCCACGTGCTAAGTACCAAGTGTGCCTCTAATTAATAGAGCCACATTGCGTCCATTGCCCAAACCACGCGATTCGCGGCTACGACATAGCAACACATGTGCATGAAAGCTTAGGTACAATAT
Organism: Actinidia arguta var. hypoleuca; assembly: GCA_030159115.1. Classification (NCBI taxonomy): domain Eukaryota; kingdom Viridiplantae; phylum Streptophyta; class Magnoliopsida; order Ericales; family Actinidiaceae; genus Actinidia; species Actinidia arguta. The sequence continues at coordinate 17,967,958 of BRYE01000017.1, read as the reverse complement.
GGTTCACTTTATCCATAACTCCCCTTTGGTTCTTGAAGTACTCATTCTGTTAATGTTAACTTGGTATATATAATCACTTTAAAATATTCATATCCAAGCGATGCCGGACTTTCACATTTTTTTACATAGCAATGGTAGCACTTTGGTGAATATTTTCTCATTCACCTCTTATTCGTTTTTAACAAGTGAATACACTACGGTTATCTACTCGCAGAGGAGAATCTATTATATACATGGTTCAATGCTTTCGATAGCCGAGACCCACCCAAAAAATGAGTAAAAATCAGCTCAAACTTAACTTTTTTCCAACAAATAGCTATAAGGTAATCTCTTAGTCTAGGTCATCCACGTCTAGTAGTGAATATTATATACTTGTAATGACTTGAGTGACATATATATATTGAGAGCTGATAAAGTGCACATTTCAAAAACGATGCATATGGCGTGCTTAGGTATAACATTATCAAAATTGATTGTAACATCCATAAAAATGATGCATATGGCATGCTTAGGTATAACATTACTACAATCGATCGTAACATTCACCACAAACGATCGTAATTATAAAAAATCATAATTTTTTTTGTTATCATAAAAGATTATAACATTTATCATAATGATGCATTACAGATTATTTTTTTTTACTATTTTTAACATACACTGGTCAATTCTTCACTCTTGAAATTGGCCTGCAATAGCACTAAATTCCCTCTCTTAGTCTCATCCAAAC
>BRYE01000017.1:17952228-17957228 GCA_030159115.1 Actinidia arguta var. hypoleuca | reverse complement strand
ACCGGAACTTCTTCCTTTATTTTATACTTTATATCTATGCATTGATTAAGCCAATCTTCATTAGAGGACTTCTTCAATTGCTAGATAAACCTCATTAAATCATGATCACATCCCTATTAGATATTTATTTTATTACCTTAATGCAACTATAAGCAAAAATATTGACCTAAGAACCGTGAATATTACAAATAAATGAAATTTAGAGTTGCAACCCGAAGGTGATATTTAGGGCTTGTTTGGTAACCATTTAATTTCTATTTTTCTGTTTTTGTTTTATTTTTTTATAAAATATAAACAAAAATTTATTTGTGTTGCTATTTATAAATGAAAATAATGCAAAATTATTACCACTTATTCTTCAAAAAGTAAAAACAATAAAAAGTTGTTTTACATTATTTACAAAACACAAAATCGGCTAAGATACTGCTCATGTGCGGACGCGTGAACAGTAATTGCAACTTACCACTTCATTTGTCAGGGATCCAATCTCTGTGTCTACAAGAAGGAAGTTTCAGCAACATTTTTGGTATTTTTCGCATGGGCCGCAGACGCATATTGGGCTAGGCCAAACTAGCAACGTATCCAACATGGGCTTGGTTGCACACACACACATCGCACATATCTTCCTCCAGCAATAAGTCCACTATTCTTTGCTTTTTCAGGTCAAAAACATCCATAACAAAGACCTCACTCCTCACTATTCTCCTACTTCTCAGAGCCCTCACTCTTCCCTACAGTAGAGCTTCGTGGTTGGTTACTTCTTCGCAGTTTTAGGTTCAGCCCAGATTTGCTACTAGGGTACTAAGGTCTTCACACGTATAGAGTACTCACCTTCACATCAAGTCAGTCTTCTTCTCCGTGGTTCTTCTTCTAGCGATCATCTCCATGAGCTTTTTTTCTTCGTTCAGCCTCTTTTATGGTAAATCTACCTTCTCATTTCGTGAAAAACTCATTTTGAATTTTTTGAGAAGGCATTATCTGTGAGTGGGCTATACATTTTTTTGATTAGAAATAGTTAATTTTGTTGGTACTGATTTTATAGATTTATTTTTCTTATTGATTTACTGAGAAATTAGTTTGACCAAATTATTTTCACTAAATTTTATATTATCTCTGCAGTAAACTACGCAGTTCTATAGTTATAGTTTTTTTTCTATTTTTAATATTTTTATCTTGTTTACTTATGAGATTTTGATCTTAGTGGTTTTGGATCTTAGATGTGTGTTAGAGTTAGATTACATGAAATTGTAATGCTCTATTCCAAGTTAATCAGAATAACTCATTTATTTGGATAGTCATCGAAAATACTTTAATTTTTTTAGTATTGATTTTACAGATTTATTTTGCTTCTTGATTTGCTGAGGAATTAGTTTGACTAAATTTCCCCCCTTAATTTTAGATAATCTCTACAGTAGACTATGTAGTTCTACAATTATATTTTTTCCCCTTTTTTTACTGTTGTTATCTTTTTTACTCATGAGATTTTGAATCTTAGTTGTTTTGGATCTTAAATTTGTATTGGAATTAGATTACATGAAACTGTAATGATCTATTCCAAGTTAATCAAATGAATTCAATTATTTGGCTAGTGATCGAAAATAGTTAAATATTTTTGGTATTGATTTTATAGATTTATTTTGCTTATTGATTTGATGAGGAATTAGTTTGACCATATTCCCCCCCCCCCCCTAATTTTAAATAATCTCTACATTAGACTATGTAATTCTACAATTATAGTTTTTCCCCTCTTTTTTACTATTGTTATCTTGTTTACTCATGAGATTTTGGATCTTATGTTTGTTGGAGTTAGATTACACGAAACTGTAATGCTATGTGCCAAGTTAATCAAAAGAACTCCATTATTTGGCTAGTGAGGTATTATTATCTTCATTTCTTAAACATTAATGTCATGTAATTTTAGCTACTTTATTTCTGCATTTGTTGTCTTATCCAATTGCATGAACATCTCATTTGCATACATATTTTGTTCTAATAAAAGGTTACTACATATACTTATATTTTGTACGTAATGAATCGTAAAGGAATTAACTTAGTGTATAGTGAAGATGACATCACAGAGGTTGGATTTGAAAACAATGGACCTTGATCGGATAAGAATGAGTCCATTTATGTGGAACTCATGGATGACGATGTGCAAAACTATAATAGGAGGTCAACTGGTTTCTTCAATAAAGAAGCTTGGCAAAGGATAAGGAAAAAACTCATCAAGTTAACTGGGTACCCCTACACTGAGAATCAAGTTCAACCAATTACGAATAACACATAAAATTTGTGACCCTATGTACGAAATCAAGAGTTGGATGGTGTCCTATTAAAGGTACTGTCGATGCAACTGAAGAGATGTGGAAAAGGCTTTATAAGGTTAGTAGTAACCTAATTTCGGAACTCATTTCATTCTAATTAATAATGCCACTTAGTTAATATAATCTATTGTCTTATCTTTTAGATAAATAACAAGGCTAAAGCATTCAAGAAATGTGGATTTCCTCATTATTTGCCTATGACATGAGTACTTGGAGACAACATTGCCAAAAGCATCAATGCCTTCGCCTCAACCCAATCCCCTTCACAAACAAGCAGTTTTGATCCATAAATTAAAATTAAGAACGAGGATGACATTAAGGATTTAGAGGTTGACAATTTGCAAGCTGGTGTAAAAGAGAGAAGACAGGTGAGTAAGCCAAAAGCAAGTAGCAAGACAAAGAAAAGGGATTCCTACTCTGCCACCCTCAGTGCATCTCTCAATGTTCTTGCAAAAAGTAGTCGTAAGAAAGTGCAACTTCTAGAAATAAGGGAGTAAGTTAGAGCAACGAGTATTACTATTTCATCTCTAGATAATGATGATTCCCTTGCTCTGTTCAAGCAATGTTCATCAATCCTCAATGGTATGGATGACCTAGATGGGTCCTCTTACTCTAAGGCTATGACAAAACTAAAGGGAGACCCTTCTTGGAGACCTATCTTTCTTGAGATGCCTAACAATAGGAAGATGGACTGGTGCATGACCTTGCCGTAGGTTATTTTTAGATTATGTCTAGATAATGTAGGTTAAGTTTGGTTATATTTGGAAAAGATAAGTTATGTTCCATAAGGTATGTTTGTGGTTTTTATGTCTGATTGACAATATGGTTTGTATGTTATATTTGACAATATGCTTGGTATGTCTATTTGACAATATTATTTTCTAAAGTTATGGAGTAATTTGTTATTTAATTTTGTTTCTATTTTGTGTGGGGATACATTAAATTTATTAAAAGTTAGAAGAATTTACAAGAATAAAATAGCATTCAATAATGATAGTGATGATGATAATGCAATGGAACTGGAATTTGATTTAGATGATGAACAAGCTACTATGCTTGTTACTTTAGCTTTGCATGAGCATCATCAATTATATTATTCACGTGTTTCTTGTCGAACATCCAAACTTAGAGGACATGACTACGTATTGGAATTTTTGGATGGTAATGATGTGCGGTGCTCAGATCTATTTCAAATGAAAGCACATGTGTTCATTGCATTCTGTGAGGTGCTAAAAGAACATTTACGTCATTCAAGGTACATAACAATTCAAGAGTAAATGTGTATATTTTTTCTCGCAATAGGTCATAACACTCGAAATTAAACAATTCAAGAGCGATTTCAACATTTAGGAGAAACCATTTCAAAATATTTTAATAGAGTGTTAAAGACCGTTTGTAGGCTTGCAAAACTCATCATTCACCCCCTACATTTGATGTGGTCCCTCCACAAATTCAACATAATCCAAAGTATTGACCATTCTTCCAGGTATTTATCAATAATTTAAAATATATTCACCTACATTAAATTAAATATTGAGGATTTAGATTAATTTGTTCCTTATCGTGTAGAATTGTATTGGAGTCATAAACAGTACGTATATCTCTACAAAGATTCCCGCATTGCAACAAATTCCTTACCGTGGCATACTTAATACCACTACACAAAATGTAATGTGTGCAATTTTGATATGAATTTCACTTACGTCTTGTCAGGTTGGGAAGGCACAACCAATGATTCACGTGTACTTACCGAGTGTGCGAATAACCCTGCAATGAATTTTACTATGCCTCCAGTTGGTATATGCTATATTCGTGTACATATTTTGTGTAAATAATGCACTAGGTAGAAATATGCTAACATTTTGTTAATTAATGCATCTCAAGTAAATATTATGTGGTCGATTCAGGGTATTAAAATGTGTCCATATTTTTGACACCATACAAAGGCGAGATGTATAATTTAAATTTGTACTGTGGTCGTAATCGAGCACCAACAAAGGAAGATGAGTGGTTTAACTACTGTCATTCATCACTTCGCAATGTCATAAAGCGTTGTTTTGGTATTTTGAAGGCTCAATTTCTTATATTAAGAGACATGCCACATGGATTTAGTGTGAAAACCCAAAGATATATTCCAACCGCTTGTTGTGCTATCCATAACTTCATAAGGATGCACGACCCAAATGATGAAGTGTTCAATAACTTTCGAGATGATGAAATGATAATACAAAATGTAGGTCCTAATACTATTGTGGGAAGTTCGAGCCAAGCCAACCCCCGCTCAACTAAGAGAGATGGCTAAAGTCCGTGCAGCGATTGCCCGACAAATATATTTTACCGGAATAACCCCATAGTCATTTCTTGTATATTTTGTTTTATCATAACAATTTTGGTTTGTAAGCCCTAAAAACTTATGATAATATGGCTTCAAATATTTTGTTATTCTATTTCTGACATTAGTAAGATGTACTATTTATTATAACATTTTATTCTGTTTTGTTATGATATTATTCTCTATTTATATACCCATATTTTTATATTAGGTATGGCTGTGGGTTGTAATTTTGGACCTTTATGTAACTATGGCGCCAGAAGAATGCGAGTTAGATTAGCAAGGACGAACGACAATTATGGGAGATCTTTTTATTGGTGTCCTCATGATATGAATCATGTAGG
>BRYE01000017.1:17899728-17912228 GCA_030159115.1 Actinidia arguta var. hypoleuca | reverse complement strand
AAGGAGATGGACTCTGATCTGGAGGAATAGTGATGGAGAAGGAGTCTCACGGTGACAGACTTCTACGGTAATGGAGTCCTTTTGGAGAACAAGTCTTCATGGAGATGGTCTCTAACTCGGCGAGGTAGACTACCTCGCCCTGTGGCGATCTGGAGAGCATTTTGTATAGGCGAAGTCGAGCTCGGTTCTTTAACTTACGCGCCTAAGAATGTGGGGCAGCTAACCCTTGGACGACGTGCGCCACTTGGAATATTTAAAATGAAGAGGTGGCGTGTGTTTTTCCCACATCAGTAGCCTCCCACTCAAAGTGCCGAGATATCCGAGACCTTTGAGTAACCATTAAGTAATAATTCTTAAAACACGTAAGCCTGCATTAATGACGTGCCCTTTTAACTGGACACGTGGATGAGAGCATTAACTTTTGAAATAAAGTCTGGACAAAATGTCAGCGCATTAACGATGACTTTTGGCGGGATAAGCAGCCCACTAAGGAAGGCTTTTGGTGGGAAAGGCGATTATGAGCTCGAAATTCAAAAGGTCGCACAATCTTAGATGTTGAAGCAAATGGATCTCAACCCTTGGTATTTTCTATATATAGGGGGACCCATCCATTCATTTATACCTTTCTGCTTTTGCTACCAAACCGCTGCTTCTGTTCAAATTTTCTCCTCGCTCTCATTTGTGGTCGCCTTCCTGTCTTTTAGCACAGTAAGTACCTTGACTTAGTTTACACTTACTTTTGTAGTTTTATGTCCCATAGGCCTGAAGTAGTTAGTTTATCTGAATTGGATTCCTTGCCTTCTTGGATATCCGACCATCTAGGAGAAGGATCGTACATTATTGATGAGGTAAAACAATCCCCTAGATTGCCCATGGAAGAACCATCAACTCCTGAGATCGCCCCTATAGCCGCTATTCACCCCTCGGTAGAAAAGAAAATAACATCATGACCCCTGAGGAGCTACACTTACTTAGAGAGACATACTCTTTTCCTTTAAGTGTACAGATCATACTTTCCGAGGAGAACGAAACAATACTTTTAGCTCGCCCTAGCAAGGTGGCCTTTTATGAGGCATCTTTTCAAGCGGGCCTCCGTTTTCCTATTCATCCCACCATTAGATTAATTTTAATGTATTATAATATTTATCCGGCTCAGTTTGTCCCCAACGCATGGCGAAGCATTGTTTGTGCAATGGCGTTGTGGCGAGTGTATAAATACTCTATGACCCTCTCCGAGTTTAGGCATATATTTTTCCTTAATAGTAACCTTAAACCGGATCAAGGTTAGCTGTACTTTAAGGCGAGGTACAAGAAAACCCTCCTCGGAGGATACCCCAGTAATGTTAAGGGGTGGAAAAACAAATTCTTTTTCACCTCTGGGGATGGTTAGGAGCTTTATGAAGATTCACCTCGGGAAGGCGTGCCAAGGGTCCCGAGATCATAGAATGTCCCAGGTAGGTCTTAATTCCATTAGAAATTTTATTTTATTTATAAAATATTAACCGAACTAATATTCTGTTGTATTTTCCAGATAAACATTGCAACAATCCGCCCAAGTTGCTCGGGTATGAGCAGGAACTTTTCAACGAGATTTTGAAATCGGTGGAGGAACGTGGATGCTTTTCAGTCCCCGTGCTCCTCACTTCGAAATCATTTCATCGGGTTTTTGGCTCTCCCGGACCTATGGCTTTTGGGACTAAGAGCAAAGAAACCCAAGGACATGGAACATCAACGTCGTCGAGCGAAGCGGGTGAGTCCTGCTCTTCCCGTGGTGAACACATCTAGTAAGACAGCCATTCCCGAGATGAATCAATAGAATACCTAGGGACCCTTAGGAAAGAACTGAAGTGGATTATACCTCATATCCCCGACCTAACCTTGCTGAGATGGTTGGGGGAAAAAGTTCGAGATCCCTTTTTAGAATTTTCCCCGACTGTCTTGGGATCAAAATCGGACCCGACATCGGAATTCTGGTCGGATTTCGGGATACCTCCAGAGCTTAAATCGGATGGTATAAATTCTTGTCTAGTCTTATCGTTTATATTTTCACATCTAATATTCGTGCCTTATTTTGCAACTATGTCTAGGAGGATAAGCCTCAAAAAACTTGGCGAGAAGGTGGAGAAAGGCAAGGGTGAAAGCTCGGCCAAAAAATCCATTCCCGTTAAGGGAGTGGTAATTGGCAAAAAACGTCCAAGGGACGAACCATCCATCTCGCCAAGTAAGAAGGCCAAACCTGGGGATAGCTCCAAAGGGAAGGAGCCCGCCATTGCCCCCGAACCCAAAAGGAAAATGTCCGGGCCTAATGATCGTCCGAGGGCCACCACTTCTTCAAAGCCCGGGGAAGGGAGCTCGCCCTCATTGGGGACTGACCTTGGTCCTGGGGCTTCCATTCTTGGGAGCCCTTCTGTAGCCGAGAAGATCCTCCGAGGAGTGATTCCTCATTCGGACCAAGAAAAGGTGGGGCAACTGTCCTTGGACCATACCGCCACTAAATTTTTCCATGTCCTTGTCCAGGTACTACCTCGACTTTGTCCTCATTTTCTTCTTGTCTTATCTTAACATGTGTTCAAGTTGATCTAAAAGATTTATTTGTAGTAGGCACTTGTGCTCAAGTCCTCTCTGGCGGTCAAGAGTAGGGTAACTGTGGAAGAGGCATCCCTTCAACAAGGGCGAGCTGGCTCTTAAGACAGTGAAGTCTCCCGCCTCCAAAAGTTGTCTGGTGATCTGGAGCAACAAATAGCCGAGGCCCGAGCTCGGGAGCAACAGGCCGGCGACGAGTTTGCTAAATTAAAAGATGAAAGAGACACCCTTGCTGATAAGGTGGAGAAGTCCGGGATTTTGGTGGTGGAGTTGAGGGAAGCCTTGGGTCGATTTAGAAAATCAGCTGTGGAGGAGTTTAAATCTTCGTCGGATTTCTTGGGGGTGGTTGAAGATGCTGCCTCAAAGTATTTCGGCGAAGGATTTGACTTCTACAAGCGGCAGCTTCGTCGCCATCATCCCGACCTCGCCATCAACTTGGAGTACATGAGTCTCGATCATGACCTGCTTGCCGAGGAGGACGAGAATGAAGAGGAGGGGGTGAGCAAGAAAACTGGCGAGAAAGGCAATGCAAATCCTCCTCCCTCGTAATTTTTTTTAGGCGATGTGTAATTATGTTTAAATGAATGAGCATTCTACTTGTGCAAATTTTGTTCGCACCGGTGTCAATTGTTTGGCACCCTTAATTGCAATGGAGATCTCTATAAAGGCGATAACGAATTTTGGTAATATGGCGATGTATTTTAGCTTTGAAAAGTATAATAACAGGCGATAAAAATGCCTTCATTTTATCATGAATGGGCGATCTTGATTTGTTTGGCGATCAAAATGCCTCCGTCGTCTTATAACGAACTGGCGATCTCGATTTATAATTTTCGATATGGCGATCAAGATGCCTATGTCGTCTTAAAACGAACTGGCGATCTTGATTTACCATTTTCGGTACGGCGATCAAGATGCCTCCGTCGTCTTAAAACGATTTGACGATCTTGATTTGCGACTTACGACATGGCGATCAAGATGCCTCCGTCGTCTTAAAACGAACTGGCGATCTTGATTTGCAACTTTCGATATGGCGATCAAAATGCCTCCGTCATCTTAAAACGAATTGGCGATCTCAATTTGCATCTTTCGATATGGCGATCAAGATGCCTCCGTTGTCTTAAAACGAACTAACAATCTTGATTTATAATTTTCGATATGGCGATCAAGATGCCTCTGTCGTCTTAAAAATGAACTGGCAATATTTAGGATGGTGACACCAATCCTGCAAATGGCGATATATCGGCGAACAACAATGATTAAAATAAACCGGAGGAATTTTATTACTTAGAATAAATTGGCAATTATTACAATTGCATAAAACAGGCGATCTAATTGTCATGGCGACCAGATGTATCACTGGTAATACTTTTTCAGATGCTCAGCGTTCCAAGGATGGGGGAGTACTTTCCCATTTATGTCTTCAAGCCAATAAGTCCCTGGTCTAGATACCTTGATGACCTTATAGGGGTCTTCCCACGTTGGGCCTAGCTTTCCTGCGTTTGGCTCCTTAGTAGATAAGGTAACCTTTCTTAGGACTAGATCGCCAGGTAGGAACGATCTATATTTGACTCTTTGATTATAATATTTGGCGACTTGGTGTTTATAAGCTACTTGGCGTATTCTTGCTTTCTCCCGTTTTTCATCAAGGAGGTCGAGATTGAGTCTCAACTCGATTTTATTATTTTCTTTGTTGAAATTTGAGGTCCTAAAACTTGACATTCCGATCTTTACGGGTATCACGATTTTGTCCCATAGACCATGGAGTAAGGTGTCTCGCCAGTAGAAACCTGCTTGTTGTATGATATGCCCAAAGTATGCTCGGCAGGTCTTCTACCCATTCGCTTTTGGATTTCTCTAGTCTTGTCTTTAGATTCCTTAGGATAGTTCTGTTAGTAACTTCGACTTGGGCATTGGCTTGGGGATGACCAGGCGAGGAGAAATGATGTGATATAGTGAGATTCGAACAAAATTGTCCGAATCCATCATTGTCGAATTGCCTTGCGTTGTCCGAGATAAAAATCTTGGGAATTTCAAATCGGCAGACGATACTTTTCCACACAAAATTCCTTGTATTTTTCTCGGGGATTTTGGTGAGTGGCTCTGCTTCTACCCACTTGGTGAAGTAATCAATGGCCACGATCAAAAACTTTTTTGTAACGGAGCTTGAGGCAAAAGTCCCAGTATGTCAATTCCCCATTGGGCTAATAGCCATGGGTTGGTCATTGGCACCATCTCAGTATGGGGGAGGTGGCTTACTGGTGCAAATCTCTAACACTTGTCACACTCTCTGGTGTACGTTGTTGCATCACGTTCCATCTGAGGCCAGAAGTAACCTTTCTGAATTGCTTTTCGTACTAGCGACCTCGCCCCTAAATGATTTTCGCAGATGCCCTCATGAATCTCTCTCATCACATAATCGACTTCATCAGGTCAGAGATATCTTAGAAGAGGACCTGAAAAAGATCGTTTGTATAAAATTCTTTGAAAAATGCAGAACCTTGTAGATTTGTATTGGATCCGATGAGTTTGAAGTTTATCCGTTGGTAGTGTGCCGTGCTGGAGATCGGCGACGATTTGATCCATCCATGTTATATCTGTTTCTGTTGGATAGACAAGTTTGGTGATCTCAATACTTGGATTGGATAAGAACTCCAGATGTATACTTCTGTCTGATACGAAATCAAAAGTGGTGGCGAGATTGGCGAGGGCGTCAACTTTTCTGTTCTCCTCTCTGGAGATCTAGCGAATGGTAAAACTTTTGATTTTTTAAGTCATGCTTTTGACTTCGTCTAAGCCGCCATCCGCGTGTCCCTGGCGAGGTAGTCTCCTTGGACTTGGTTCTCCACCAGTTGTGAATCACTATAAGCGTCCATGGAATCTACTCCTAATCTTGTGGCGACTCTTAACCCGGTGAGAAGTGCTTCGTATTTGGCTTTGTTATTGGTGGCTTTAAACCCAATCCGTATACCGTACTCCATCTGCTGCCCTGACGGGGTTTGGAGGATACACCCTGCACCACATCCATGCTGATTTGAAGATCCATCTACAAATAACATCCATCTCCCAAGATCCTCTTCCGAGCTCCCGAGGTCCTATTCCGAGCTTCGCAATGTTGGAATTTCTTTCTTCAGGAGAACTTCTGGATCGGCTTTATGAGTGGATTCAGCCACAAAATCAGCTAAGGCTTGGGCCTTTATCGCTGTTCTAGGTTTGTAATCAATATGAAATTCATTTAGCTCGATGGACCATTTTAGAAACCTTTCCGAGGTGTCTGGTCGCTGGAGAATTTGCTTTAAAGGTTGGTCAGTCAACACGGTGATGGGATGAGCTTGAAAATAATGGCGAAGATTTTTGGCAGCGATCAGAAGGGCATAGGCGAGCTTTTCTATCTTGTTTTCAGCACCCATCAAGACCTTACTAACATAATATACCGGTTTTTGAACTCGGTTTTCTTCTCGGATAAGCACAGCACTTACCGCGGTTGGCGAGATGGACAGGTATACAAACAGTTCTTCGCCCGTGGTCGGAACCATAAGCAAAGAAGGCGATTCCAAATACTTTTTGAACTGTTGGAACGCTCCTTCCGATTCTTCTGTCCATTGAAAATTTTGATTCTTTCTTAGGATTTTGAAGAATGGCAAGCATCTGTCAGCCGATTTAGAAATAAATCGGTTAAGGGCGGCAATTCGCCCAATTAGTTGCTGAACTTCATGGATATTTCTGGGCAACCTCATTTTAAGTAGGGCCTGAATTTGATCTGGATTTGCTTCAATTCCTCGTTTGGTTACCAAAAATCCTAGGAACTTTCTAGACGATACGCCAAAAATGCATTTGGAAGGATTTAACATCATCTGGTATTTTCTTAGAATGTCGAAAGCTTCTTCAAGATGGGCGATGTGATCGGCCGCGTCAACACTCTTAACGAGCATGTCATCTATGTATACTTCCATGGTCTTTTCAATCAGTTCCTTGAACATCTTGTTTACTAATCTTTGGTATGTTACCCCAGCATTTTTCAATCCAAACGGCATGACCTTGTAGCAGTACAATCCTCATTCCGTGATAAATGAAGTCTTCTCTACGTTGGCAGGGAACATCTTCATCTGGTGACATCTTGAGAAGGCATCCATGAAGCTAAAAAGCTCATGCTTGGCCGTGGCCTCAACTATCAAATCAATTTTTGAAAAAGAAAAACAATCTTTTAGGCACGCCTTGTTGAGATCAATGAAATCAACGCATACTCTCCATTTCTCCCATTTTTAGGGGCGACGACAACATTGACTAGCCATTTCGGGTAATAGGCTTCTTTGATAACATTGACTTTGATGAGCTTGGTCACTTCTTCTTCGATAACTCTTAATCGTTCGGGGGCGAATTTCCTTCTTTTCTGGCTAATTGGAGGATGTCCGGCATTGGTATATAATTTATGCATGGCGACTTGTGGGTCAATACCCGGAATGTCACCTTGCGACCAGGCGAATACGTCAAAATTGTTTTTCAAGAATTCCACTAAAGCGCAACGTAATTCATTGATAAGTTCAGTTCCGATCATAACGTGGCGATCAGAATATTCTGGGTGTATGGAGATTGGAGTAGTTTCTTCAAGGGGTTTGGTATTTTCAATTTCTCGGGGGGCTAGCAAGACAACCTGTTCCACCTCGTCCCTCAGAGGTTCCATCTCACCATCGTCAATTGGTAATTGCTGTTGGGCATTCAAGGCTGGGGAGGTTTTAATTTTCATAGCCGAAATGAAACATTGTCTGGCCACTCTCTGGTCGCCTCTTACTTCGCCTACACCCGTTGAAGTGGGAAACTTCATTTTTAGGTGGTAGGTTGAGGTGATCGCCTTAGTCCCACCTAAAGTTGGGCGACCTAAAATCGTGTTGTAAGGTGAAGGACAATTTACCACCATGAAGTCCTATCAAACGGTAGTTTGGCGAGACTTTGTCCCCAAGGTTACTAGCAATTTAACCCATCCGAGCGGATGTGTCACATTTCCTCCGAAGCCCACCAAGGGTGTAAGGAAGGGGTGCAGTTTATCGACTCCTATCTTCATCTTCTCGAATGCCGATATGAATAAGATATCAGCTGAACTACCATTATCAATCAAGATTCTTTGCACGTTGAAATTGGCGATGATGGCTGAAACAACCAAGGCGTCGTCATGAGGTAAGTGTAGACCTTTCAAATCATCACTGTTGAAGGTGATTGGCGGGTGAATATCAATCGTTGGCGAGGAGAGGTTATATGTTTCTTCGGCCACCCTTCTGACACTTTTGGCATGCCTTTTCCTAGACGAAATCGAACTTCCCTTGGATCCAAATCCGCCATGGATCACTTGTATATCTCCAGCAGTTGGTCTGTTATCACCATATCTTATTTCTGGTGAATTGGGTGGTGGGCGATCATTGACATACTTTCTCAGATATCCTCGTTTGATAAGGTCGGCTATCTGTTCTTTCAGATGAAAATAATCTTCTGTGTTATGGTCGTGGTCTCGGTGGAACTCGCAATACTTGTTTTTATTTCTCTTTCGAGGATCAGTTTTGATTTTTGAAGGCCACTTGATGAATTCTTCATTCTTAATTTCTTTAAGTACTTGGGCAATTGGAGCGTTGAGAGGGGGTAACACCAATTCTGTGCGGCGAGGTGGAGTCTGGGGTCGCCTTTCACTGGTTCGTCTTGAATCTCAGTCGGGCTTCCTGTTCCACGGTTCATCATCCCTGTAATCAGATCGCCTTGTATCAGGCTCTTTTCTCTTACGATCGTCTTTTCCTCTTCGCCTTCGCTTGGCCTCTGCCAATTCTTCCGCGATAATGTACTTATCAGCTTTACTTTGGAGAGCGAACAATGTTTCTGGGATATTTTTGGACAGGGAGTCGAATAGTGGACCAGGGCGAAGTCCTTCCATCATTGCCATGACGACTACCTTGTCAATGGGATCTTCAACTTCCAATATGGCATGGTTAAACTGTTTCACATAATCCTTCAAGTTCTCTGTTTCCTTCTGGTGAATGGTGAAAAGATAGGACGCGTTTTTCTGCCTGATCCTACAGCTCATGAAGTTGGCGACGAAGAGCCTACTCAGATCGCCAAAGGAGTCAATGATTCCAGGAGATAATTTCTGGAACCACGACCTCGCCGACCCCTTAAGTGTAGTGGAAAAAGCCTTGCACATGATTTCGTCTGAGTATCCTTGGAGAGACATCAAATTTTTGTATGAATCCAAGTGATCCATATGGTCCGTTTTCCTGTCGTAGACTCCGAGCTGAGTAGGTAGTTTAAATCTGGATGACACCCTGGCTCTCATTAGTCTTTGGGTGAAAGGTGGCTCAGTTTGTCTAATCAAAGCGTCTACAGTTATTGGAGCGCTGGTCCCCATGTTGATGGCATCGAGGCAAGCGTCTAGATCCCTGATCTTCTGAGACGTGGAATTGTCTCGGCGTCTAGGTAATTGATCGGCCCGACGGGGAGACCTCCCTCTTGTGACTTCCTCGCACCCTTGTGACTTCCTCACACCAATGGCAAAATCACACAATGAATTAGGGGCATTTTAGCCTTCACGCACCCTTGTGACTTCAACTACTGCCCGAAAGCATCTTCAATCCAACTTTGAAACAGTAGCTTTCAACCCGTTTTTGCAATATAAACCAACGAGATTACAAAGCTGAGACCAAAAACACCCTCAATCCCCCTCCCCCATAATGCTATCTACATTACCTTTCCTCAGGGGTCATATATATATATATATATATATATATATATATATATATAATTGTATGTATGTATGTAGAAAGTGGGAGAGAGAGAAACATTAAATGAGCCACACTGGTAGCGAATTATAGCCCTCCAAATACATTGAATAAGCCACACTTCAAACCACTAGGAAATACAAATTCCCCAAAAAATAAATTGATAAATACAGATATATCGTTAGATCTTTACTAGTACATTCTTTACTCATCAACCAAACAGATATGAAGAACAGAAATAGAAGCAGAACAGTGTAGAGAAAGGGTAATAAAGGAAAAGGAAAAGAAACAAGAATTGAAAATTCGATCTCACCGATAAAATTGGTCTCAGCTTCAACTATGTGAGAAAATCCCCTTATGAAGAATGACATATATGTTTGTAACAAGAGAATATGAAAGATTGAACTCCAGCAGTTATCAGGGTACAGAGAGAAAGAGAGAGAGAGAGAGATGTTTGAATTTTAAAGTTTGAACTTTGAATTGAAGGTGAGAGTGGGGGTATATATATGTGATTGTTGGGGAGAGAATCTGAGAGGAACAGTACAAGGAGTAAATATGAGAGGTTAAAAACGAATTTATTTTAATGAGTGAATTGATTTGTGTGAAAACTGCATAACCATTCATGAAAATGCATTGAAGTATATATGTAGTGTATAGATATTTGTGAATTACTAATTTAATGTCTTAAGAGCACTTAGCATTTGATTTCTTATTTTGTTTATTTTCTAGTTTAGTCACTTTGTTTTTAGCTACTCTTAACTCACTTTTTTATTTTATGAGATGTGTTCCCCACCTTCCCCCCTCCACCCCATATGGGGTGTGGCGATGTGACTTGTTTTCTTATTTTTTTTTCAGTTATACCTTTCTTTCCATCTCTCTCACTTATTAATTTTTTAGATAGAAAAATACATTTTACCTCCATATGATTTGACCCCAAAACACATAAACTCCATGTGATTTAAAATCTAATAGATGATCCCTGTAGTTTAAAATCGACACATAACCACCCTGTGGTTTGAGAAAAAAAAAAACACATAGTCTCCTTGTAATTTGGATCCATCTTCCAATTGAAAAAAATAGTATTTTATGTTCGATTTTAATAATTTTATATTCAAAAAAGTAATTTTTTGTATTCAAAAAAAAAAAATCTTTTTTATATTGATTAATGTGTAGATGAGAATTTAATAATTATGTTTAGTGCACTACTTAATATATCCAATGAAGTGTTTTTAGTATCACTTGTTAATTAGTATTTTAGCAAAATAAAAATGGAATTCAGTTTTGCTTATGTGAAGACTTAACACACAAGATAATTAACAGAAAGCAATGAAGATGCTCTGAGATCACTCGTGAGCATATATTATTTGATAACTTGGTGGAAGACCGATCCCAATTAAATTCAAGACAAAAACTTGTATAAACTGACTAATATCAAATATTAATAGCACTTAAAAATTTTTAAACAGTAAAATATCGGAGGGTACTAAACCTTCAAGTCACACGCGCACACACATAGATCACCAGGCACTTAACACTCGATAGCAATTGCCATACAATAAATGCAAGTGGTTAAAAAAAAACTGCTCATTTAATAACTCATTTAACTATAGTTCTTAAATCAAAGCATTAGTTTATCAGTTTTTAAGTCATTTATTGCACCTTAACAAATGTTTCAGTCACCATTATCATTCGACTGCAGTGTAATTTTGAATTGTACCAGTTTAGTCAAGGTGTTTTGAGTTTTTTTTGGGCCGTTTTCATGATCTAAACCGTCTATATTTTTAATACTCATCGAAAGCTTTAATACTTTATAAAATCAAGTTAATCTGCCACAAATAAATAATATCAATTTATATAAAGATAAATAAATCTAATCTTGTGTGATACTGAGCGAATATTGAACTATGCACAATCAACATGAAAAAATCTGGCCCTTGTCTATGCTTTATCCTAGGATCTTAACTCTACAATATTAATTCAAAATATTATGACTATGAGCAATATTGTAAGATTCAAGACAAAAAGAAAACAAATCAATCAATCACGTACACACCAGACTTTTTTCGTGAAAATCCTTAAATGGGAGAAAAATCATGTGTCCTCTTCTCTGGACAAAGATCATGCACTATAATTTGATGTTCAGATGGTTACAAGACTCTTACAATCAAAACTTATCAACTCCATGATCTAATGATTATTTAGATCTAGCTCGTATCCACGATTCACCGTATCCATGCTTGATCACCGTTCAGATCGCTTTTGAACGGATTTCACGCCTTAAACTCCATTAAGGATCTTGACTAAGATCTATTTCTGAGCTCTCTGAAAGATAGTTAGAGTTGTCTTTAGAGTTTAATGATAGAGGTCGCTTAGATTAGTTTTTGGGAAGTATGCTTGGTCTTTTATAGGAGTACAGAAACCTAGGCATCGTGATTTTTGACGCTGCAGTTTTTCGCGTCTCGATTCCGCGACAATCCTGCGAACTATGTGATAATTTTCAAGCTCTCGGCTTTTTCCCTTAACGTCCAATGAGATCCTGCGATATTCCGCGAAGTTCCCGCGAGCTTTCTATGAAATTGTTAGCTCTTGGTATTTTTTCTCGAGATCCCTCAAATCCCGCAAGCTACCCGTGAGCTCTCTGTGACATCTCAGCACACTGTGTTCATCCTTGAAGTCCCTCGGAAATCATCAACGTGCACTTTTATCGTCCTCGATGAATCATGCAAGTCTTTTTCTTGTCAGTTTGGGTGTATATTTTATCTATCTAATTGCAGTTCTCAAGCGTAGGAACCTACCAGTGCAGCATAATACTTGAAAGTACCGAGGTTATTTTTCACAGAGAGCTGATTTGCAAGATTAAGTTTTGTTGCAAGTGTAAAAAGTATAAAAATATATTTTTGTGATTTTGGGGAGAATAGTACAATTGAAATGTAAACTATAAATGTAAAATGGCTCGATTCAAGTACTTAGTTTTCTCCTAACTTAAATGTTCTAACATCTTCTCTCACTTTAACTAAACCACATCTCATTTATACTATGATCTTGGTCGAAAGATTTAATGATAAAAAGTGTATTTTATGTCTAAAGATGTGTTTATGAAATCAATAATGGATTTTGATATAGTTTCAAACATCTAGAATGCAATTGATCTAAGCATTACTT
>BRYE01000017.1:17887228-17889728 GCA_030159115.1 Actinidia arguta var. hypoleuca | reverse complement strand
ACATTTGTAACGAGGACCACAATTGATCTACTTTAAAAAATATCAACATCTAAAATTAAAATTCCTCGTATGAAGTCATATTTTTCTCTTGGGCTCCACAATTGACTGTGCCCTAATGCTTTGTTTAAGCCATACATTTATTAACCAGAATTAAAATCACTCATTACTACTATGATCTTTTCATGAATGATAAAAAGAAGATTAACAAAATACTTATTCATTTTCTATTTGTTCTTTCAAACCTAACTAAACAGACCACTTTACTTATTAATTGTTCAAGAAGACATGTAATAATTGCATCTAAAATTAATTTTCTAACATGCAATTTTATTCTTACTTTTGAATATATTTATAATCATTTAAAGGGGATAATTTTTAAAAATAAAAAATATTATGCTTTGAGTACTTTTCAAAGATAGATTAACAATTTGGAAGATCCTAAATTAGAAAGCGAACCAACAATTGGAGACGAAGTAAAAAAGAATTCAGGAAGTAAAACTAATTTATTTAGAAATTAATATGAAAGTAAAACCTTTTATGATTAGTTAATATTCTTGTAAAATCATACATATTTTTTTATAACTCGATATCTGGTCCACGGTACCGACTAATTCAGGAGACTAATTTTACCATTCATAAACGGTGACCTATTTAAAGTCAAAGTAAAGTCTCGTACAAACTGACCAAATATAAAAATTGATAGTACGCAGGTAAGAGTCGAAACACAAATTAAAAAGTTTATAAGGCCTGATAATTGAGTGACTACTACTCGTGACGAACCTTCGGGCAAATCATGCACGTTGTTGATTCACCTTTACAGTGGGAGTTCTTTGGAGTGATAATGCTTAGGTCTTGTTTGTTTATTATATATGTCAGAGCAATGTGTATTTCTCATAATTAATCACGTTGACAAGATGAAGCCACATGTGGTAGTGTTTGAATATCCCAAATTTATTTGACTCTCTTTTTAGTCCATCTTCAATAATAGCTATGAGCTCCACACCTGTTATTATTATTATTGGCTCTTGTTTGGTTTGTAATGCTAATATAGCCAAAGATCACATGTCCATTAATCACTAAATTTTTTCTTTTACCCATTTTTTAAAGTGATGAATTAGTTTTTTGGACCCACCAAGCAAGCTTAATTATTGTAGCCAATATATATCCCATATTAATTCCCAAAAGACAGGTATTCTACAAGACCAATTGGGTGTCCAAAACCTGCCCAAACTAAGGCTCTGTTTGGAACTTAAGGAAAGAAATGGAAAATAAGGAAAATTATTTGCCCGTCCCAAGTTATTTGTCTTTTCCTCTTCTCTTGTTCGGTTTTAAGTTTTAGTCTCATTTGAAAAAAAAATTCACATTCTTTCCTTATTGTTTTTTTTTTCTTTCCTTTCTTCCTTTAAATTATTTTATCATTTTTCTTTTTGTTTTTCTTTTTCAGAGGGTAGCTCTTCTCTTTTTCTTTTTTTGAAGGAAAAACATTTTTTTAATTTTGGATGGTAAGCCCAAGAAAATGCTATACAAACGAACACACTTTACAAGATTTTCTTATTAATTGATGTGTCAAATAGTGATTAAATTTCAGTACTTGAATGAGACCCACTAGAATATAGTGATTTGGACAACTTCTGTTAGTATTTTTTTTTTAAAAAATTATTAATTTGTATAGCATTATTCCATGCTTAATTCATTTTGATGGGCTACCAAGAATGTTGGTTGTGTGTTCCTCAACTTGAAAAGATTATCATCATTATGTAGCCCAAAAACAATGGTTCCATTTAGTCATTGAATGAAATTATGCATGCTAATCCAAACGAAGCAGCTGAACTCTATTATGCCTTAACAGACAGACAATGCATGTGGGAAGCTTAAAATGCATCTACAACTACTCCCACCGCCCTGGTTTATTACTCCATTCCCATCACTTTATTAGTTGAACTTGTCATTGTTGCGTTGGATTGGGGCCAAAGTGAAAGGTCATACTCTTGATTTTGTTGGTGGTGATCAATTAGTCACTCCTAGAGGTGTCAAACCATGGGGGGTTACGCTATGGGCATGACACATTAAAATTTCGGCATGGCACGACACAATTCAATTATAACCGACACGACACCGCATGGGCAAGATGATGGGCTGGGCCATTGTTCTTGGTGCACGTGACAAGACCCGGACACAACACATTTATGTGAACCAATCTTAAATGATTTTAATTTTTTGACACATTAAACTCATTTATAAAATAAAAATCACAGCACGGCACAAATGGGCCGGACTGGTCATAGGATTTTATAAATAAGCATGACACAACACGATTAAAAACAGACACGACACAATAAAACGATAAGCACAAAAATAAATATGCCGTGGTTGACACCTCTAAGTCGTTCCTTTTCCCATATGCAAAAGATATTGAAAAGAAATTGTCAAAGTTGTCATTAATTAATACTCAAAGTTCAACCTTGGCATATTGCTAGCGTTTTTTTGGCAACAATCACTT